>JAOTRH010488669.1:0-24500 GCA_034768845.1 Heliamphora exappendiculata
TGTTTATATTTAGGTATCGGGTGTAATAAACTTTTCTATATGCTTACTGGGACAAACTAGGAGTTCACCAATATGGGATCAGAATTAATTTTTTATTTTTCTTATACTGGTATAAACTATTTCTATTCAACTAGAAAATAAAAAATAATTACCATCTCAAAAACTACCATATCAAAAACATATAAACAAAATAAATATTATAGCATAATTAGATTTTTATACATTTAAAACCCATGATCTACCTAAATGCAACTTCACGTCCTTTTAATTAAGTTTTTAAAGGTGTTGGCAAAACTTTTTTTAAATAAGTTATTTTCATGTTTCTATATTTTTTAATATATATATATTTTTTATTTTTTTGGTTTATCTCATTATGCTTAGAACGCAAAAGAAAAAAAATCATAAATGTTAAACAAAAGTTCATTAGAGAAAAATAAGATATATTGATGCATCAAAATATTACAAAAACTAAATATTATTCTAACAAATGAAATGAACACTCGAATTCACGAGTAAAAGCTTTAAATTCTCAAATATATGAGAAAAACTCTAAATATTATTAATGAAAAGAATAAAGAACCCTTAAACTTACATATTTATTTATAATAGTAGAAAGCCTTTATTTCTCGTAAGAGAAAAAACTCTAATAGAAAAATAGTAATTTAAACTATTTTTGCCAGACAATACTAAAATTAAAAGAAACTAAAAATTAATAGTATGACTAGAAAAAGATTGAGGTCCCAAAACAAACTGCACTAAAATAAAAAATTCTAAAAAAATAATTTATTGATGAAAAATTCTAAAAATAAATAGTAATCAATCTCTCGATTTCTTCTTTAACTTTTGCAAGCTCAATTACTTTAAAAATATCTCAGTCACTTGTTCTACATCATATATTTTGACTGAAAAAAGCTTTATTGTCTTTACTAGTGTTAGGAATTTATTTATAATGTTACTAATATTAAATTTTATATATTTTTGTGACAATTCAGGTTGTACAAGTATTGTAAAACTCATAATTAATTTAGGATTCTTGTGGTTGGATGATTATAAAACTTCTAAGTTATTTGATTTAATTAAGTTATTTAATTGAGTTGTAAGACTTAGTTGAATTTGAAGTCTTTTATTATTATAATATTATTCAGGCTGAAAGGCTAAAGTACAACACAAGAAGCTAATAGTACAAGTCAATGAATCAGGTTCCTACAAGGGCAAAAAGCTGTCTGGTACATGACCGCTCGAGCGGTCCCAAGTATGCTCGAGCGAACCTCAGGTAGTTTTAATTCGATTGAGATACCAATTGCCTAGTTTCGAGGCTTATATAAAGGACTATAGACCAGCCACAAAAATTAATTTTTGTAGTTCAATAATCAGATATTTTAAAACAGATCATAACTTTATTTTGAGTTTTAAAATTTTTGAGATTATCCGTGTTCAACTTAGAAGCCGTTCTAAGTTTACTGATGGAGGCTTCTGCCGATATAAAAGTATTGAGGATTCAATAATTGTGAAGTTTTGATAATTCGTTATTACAGTGATCAAGTGAAAAACGGTACACGTGAATTCGGCAAGATAGCTTAAGACGCTTGAATTGAAGATTCAATCAAAGTATGTAAGTAAATGTCTTGTAACTGTTTAATTAGTTAGTACTTAATTTACCTATTTTAGAATTAGTCCCGTGATTTTCTACCAAGTTGGGTTTTCTATGTAAAAAATCTCGAATGTTGAGTTTGAATGTTTGATTCTTTATTTCTCGCATTCCACGACGTAGATTGTTTAAAAACGTAAAAAGAATAATTTTTTAATTAGTTTGATTAAAAAATATATAAATACTTTTTTCAATTGGTATCAAAGTGGGTTTATTTTTAATTTTTTTTAAATAGTTATAATTTTTTATTTTAAAAAAACAATTATAATTTTTTTTGTTTAAAAATATTTTTTTCAATAGTAAAAGATTTTTTTTTTGAAAAAATGGTCATAATCAATCTTAATCATGGACTTTTCAATAGAAGGAAACTCAACATTATACCACCCATGTTAGATGGAGGGAACTACTCTTATTGAAAAACTCAGATGTTGGCATTTAAAAATTCATCGATGAAAGGGTTTGGATTTCAGTTATTAATGATTATACCCGATCCACTGTCAAGTCATGGGATAATTTTATTTTAAAATCAACCGAACAATGGGATAAAAAATAGTTTAAGAATATAAGCTGAAATAGTAAGACTATCACTGCCTTATTTAGTGGTGTCACACTGAAAGAATTTCGACGAATTTGCACGTGTAAAATTGCTAAAGAAGTGTAGAGTATCTTTGAAGTCACTCATGAAGTTACTACAACTGTAAAAATTTTAAAATTTCAAAGGCTCACTACCAATTTTGAAACTTTAAGAATTGAAGAAAGTGAGACTTTTGATGAATTTTACGCTAAATTGAGAAATATTATGAATTCTTATTTTATTCTTTTTTTTTTTGAAATCTCGTATTATCCAAAAAATCTTACGATTTCTACCTAAAAGATTTCAACTAAAAGTCACCACTATTGAAAAAAGTAAAGATATTGATTTTGTTAAAGTGAAACAATTAGTTGAAAACCTTCGAATATATGAGTCGACTCTACATCAATCTAAAAAATCAAACGGCATTACTTTAAAAACTTCAAAGGTTGACATAAAATCTATTGATGAGGAGATAGATTTTGACCCTAAAATTATGAATTTTATTTTTTAAAAATTAAAAAAATTTATTTTAAATAAAAAATTTAACTTCAAGGACAAGTCTGAAAAAATTGGTCACAAAAGTAAGAATGTTACAAAAAAATGAATTTTTTTTTCAAAAAATCAAAACCAGTCGATACAACGTTTTGAATGTCAAAAGTATAGTCATATTACTTATGATTGTCCAACTAAAAAGAAAGAAAGAAATTCTTTTTCTGCCACATGGAATGATGAGTTAAGTGATAATGAAACAGAGTCCGAACCAAATAATAAATAGTGTAATTTTGTGGCTTTTACTGCAACGGCTGGCTCATCTAAATCTGAATACCGTGATCAAGAATCATGTATTTTACATAATAATTTTGAAAGAGAGGATTCAGGTACAGGTTCACATTCATACGATGGTAGTAAAAAAAATCTTCAGTGGGCTTATGACAAACTGCACAGAGAAAGTTATAAAATAACAAAAGTTATCACTAAGTTGTCATTGAAGATTAAAATTTTTGAAAAGGAAAATGAAGGCCTTAAATCAGAATTGACCGAGTCTCAAGCCCTTATTTTTCAACTGAAAATTTTTAAATCTAAAATGTCTGAAAAATTAATCAGTTTTGACAAACAGAAGAATGAACTTATCGAGTCTTGCGATTCCCCTTAAATTCAAAGTTTCAGAATTAGAAGTGGAGTTACAAAACTCAATAAATTCAAAAACCTCGTTTAAGGCAAGAATCAAAGAGTTAGAATCTGAACTGTTTGCTGCTAATACCACTCTCAAAAAGTTGAATACAGAATCTTTAAGTTTGAAAGAAATTTTGAGTGTTCAAAAAGTGGCGTCAGACCGAACTAGATTAGGATATGTTAAAATTTCATCTGCTTTAAAAACTTCAGAAAAAATCAATTTTGTTAAAGCAGTTAACGTGCCTATAGGTTTGGGTCAAAATATTTTGAAAAGTTTTGATCAATTCAAGACCCAATTTTCGAAAAAACTATTTTCAAAAATCTTCACTACAATCAATCGGTTTTAAATTTTTTTTTGCCTATATGTAATTATTGTGGTATTGTGAGTCATATCTGACCTTTCTGCAGATAGTTGAAACCACTGTTATCGTATCTACATGAAAGAAAAATTGGAAGGTTGTATGACCAAATCAGACTGTTGCATAAAAAAACTCGATGGCAGTTGGGCGCCCGAGAAAACAATTGGCAGAGAGACGAAATAGCTCATTGACAGTCGAGCGCTTGAGCGTACCCAATGGGCACTGGAGTGGTCAACCAGCAAAAAGTTATTTTTGGCAAGAAATCCATCTCTTTCATGATATCTTTGCCAAAAATTCGATCTGTATAAGTTAGAGAGTCAGATTTGATTAGGATGTAGTTCAAAGTGTCTTAAAAAATCGACTTGTTGACAAAACTTTAGAAGCACTCCAACTGGAACTCGTGTCTTGAAATAATATTTATCTCTCTTTAAAATTAACAAAAGCAAAAAAAAGGGTTTTATATTATATATATTTTTGTGATTGTTCTTTTGTCTTGTAAATTTTTTTGTAGTAGTTTTTTTGGTTTTAAAATTTTGAAAAACTTGATTAATTTAAAGTAGTTTAATTTTTATGAAATAAATCAAAATAAAAAACTATCTTATTGGTTTTTGTTGGTATGAAGTTAAAAAATTCATAATTTTGAGTCTACTTAATTATTTTTAAAATAAAATATATCTAAGCTTGTGTTTAAATTTTTTATTGAAACTTTTTTGAATATTTTAAAAAAAACACTTTTTAATTGACCATGATGGTAGGATCCATATGTTGATGTTGATGTCTACAATCACCCAATCTGTTTATTTATTAATTGATCCATTTATATTGAGAACTGCTTGTACTATAAAATATTTACAGAAATGGCTATATATACGAACTTTTATTTTTCGTTTGTTATAATATAAAAATCGTTGTTTATGCTATTTATTTTTTACATGCACGTGAAAATGACAACTTATATAAACCGTGCATTCTTGTTCATTTTAGTGTGAAAGCCACAACTTATGCTGCTGTACGAACATATTTAAACTAATAGCTACCTATGTAAACTATATCTTTTTATTCGTATTAGTGTGACATCCGCCGAATAAAAGTATAAATAATTTTTTTATGTACAGCTCTTTTTTAGGGGGGCGTCTATCTTTTTTCAACATATATACATTGAGAATTTATCCGATTTGACTTTAAATGTATGAAAAATTTTAAAAATATTCAAATATGTTTTCTGAAATATCAATCAAACATAAGGATTGAATTCGAAATTTGAAGAAAATTTTGAGTAAACTCTTGCCTAATTTTTTTTTATTTTCTCGTGATATTAAATCTTAAATTTATTTTTGTTTTGAAAATTTAATAAATTTTTTTCTTTATTGAATAATTTATATTTTATTGATTTGAATGTTAAAATGATTTATTTTAAGAATAATTACACTTACTTTTTTTAAAATTTAAATTTATTACATGAATCTATCTCGTGGCCTTTAAAATTACACTATCTTTCCTTCTATTTTATTTTTGTATTTTATTTTAATTTTTTTATTAATTAACTGTTAGTTGATTGAACCAAAATTAATTTTGCTCTTAAATTTTGTTTCCTTTTCATTTTACCCTCACTATTCATCTCTCTCTCTCTCTCTCTCTCTCTCTCTCACACACACACACACAAAACACGAGCAAATCTATTGCCTCTCCAATCCGAACTACAACCAATACCATCCCGGCCGAAACCTAGCGTCTCCCCTCAAAACCAATACCGTTCCGGCCAATGGAGAGCAGTTCGCAGGCAGAGATAACGCCGGAAGACCACCGGCGGCTCCGGTGAGAAGACAATGATGATGGCGAAGAGAGAGAGAGAACGGCGCGTGACGAGCATGAAAAGAGTTGAAGAAGGAGATACAGTGGCCCTGGTGGTCGATCGGCGACGGCGGCGAGGCCTGTGTAGCCGTGAACGACGACCCAACGCCGGCACCGAGTGCCGGATTCCCTTCTTTCTCCCTCTCTCTCTGTGTAATCTCTCCTCCCTCTGTGAGGTGTGTGGGTGTTTGTTTGAGTTTCCATCACTGTGTGTGTGTGTGTTGCTCTGTGTGTTTGGGAATTGCTGTGTGTGCTTGTTTTAGAACACATTTTAAACAAATTTTTGATGAATTTTTAACCCTAGATCCCAATTCAATTGCAATCAAATCCTGTAATTTGATGAATTTAGAAGAAAATTTTGAAATTGGGAGATATATATATAAATATTTTCATGCACGGGTGAGGGGTTTTCTCGGTGAAGATGGGGGTGATGGCGTTATGGTGGTGGTGGTGTCGTGGTGGAGGCATTCGTTGGTGTGGAGATGTGGTGCGGCTGTTGCGGTATGGTGGGTGGAGAGATAATACACATGAGAGAGAGAGCAGAGTGAGAGAATAACAGAGAGGTAGAGAAAGAGAGATGGTGGTTCGCCGGAGGGAAGGTGGCGTTGGCGTCGGTGGACGGAGACCGACGGTGGAATTCGAAGGCGACGGTTGGTTGTGCGGTGGAGTTGGTCGTGGCGGTAGGGGAGGTGGCGGGTGACGGTGACTGAGTCTGATAGGAAAAAAATTTGGGCAAAAAAAATTACAGTAAATGGAGAGGAAGAAGAAATGATGTATGCACAAGGTAAAATCGTAAAAGTTCATGCGTTAACCGCGTATGCTATACAAGTATGATAGGGGAGAAGAGTGTAATTTTAGAAATTATGAAAAGATTTTTATGATAAATTTAAATTTTATGAGAGATAAATATAATTATTTTTTTATTTTATTATAATATTATAAAATTTTTAAAAATAAAAAAAATAAATAATAAAAAGGGAGAGTTTGTAAACATCATTTTAAAAATAAAAAAATAATTTTATGCGATTGTCTCTTTAGATTTTTCATTGTGTTTTCTTAGCAGTGCTTCCACAACATACACAAAAAAGGAAAAGATATGTTTAGTTTGAAATTCTCTATTTTTTGAATAGTATTTAAATTTTAGCTTGGATTAGAATACATCTAATTTAAAGTGATTTTCTAATAATTTCTATTAACTTGATTTTTTTGAAAAAATGGTTAGATTTTTTTGTTCATGAAATAAGGAATAAAAAAAAAGAAATTTACTTGAATTAGAATTACATGAAGAATTTTTCTGAAAGACTACAGTTTGAAGATTATGTATTTAGTGTGGTTAGGAGTTTTTGTATTTACTAGAAATTGTTAAGGGAGAGGTTGTTAGGAATTTATTTATAATATTAATTATATTAAATTTTATATATTTTGTGGCAATTCAAGTTGTACAAGTATAGTAAAACTCCTAGTTGGTTTAAGACTCTTGTGGTTAGATGACTATATAACTCTTAAGTTATTTGATTTAGTTAAGTCATTTAATTGAGTTGTAAATCGTAACTGAATTATGATTTTTTTTATCAGAATATTATTCAGGCTGAAAAATTAAAATACAACACAAGAAATTAAGAGTACAAGTCAATGAAATAGGTTCGTACAAGAGCAAAGAGCAGTCTGGCACATGACCGTTCAAGCGGTCCCAAGTGCATTCGAGCGGACCCTAGACAGTTTTAATTCGATTGAAGCTCCAATTGCTTGGTTTTGAGACTTATATAAAGGACCATAGGCCAGCCACGAAAATTAACTTTTGCATTTCAATAATCAGATATTCTAAAACAGATTAGAAGTTCCTTTCGAGTTCTAAAAATTCTAAAATTATTCGTGTTAAACTTTAAAGGCATTCTAAGTTTACTGGCAGAGGATTCTACTGATGTGAAATTATTGAAGATTCAATACTTGTGAAGTTTCGAAAATTCGTTGCAGCGGGGAACGGTGCACGTGAATTCGGTAAGATAGGTTAAAGCGTTTGGATTGAGGATTTGATCAAAATCTGTAAGTGGGTGTCTTGCAACTATTCAATTGGACTAGGATTAGTCTCATAATTTTTTTTATCCAAGTTGAGTTTTTCACATAAAAAATCTCGTGTGTTGTGTTTGGATATTTGATTCTTTACTTTATTGCATTCCATTACATAAATTGATTAAAAACGTATAAAGAATAATTTTATAATTAGTTTAATTAAAAAATATAAAAATAAAATTTTCAACTACATTTTTTATTTTTTGGTCTATAATTTTTGCTTTTTAAAATTTCTTGTCACCCGGGAACCCAAAGTACTAATGTTTAGACTAAATTTGAAAAAAAAAACTAAGAATATAACAAAAATATTTGTATAAAAAGATTTAATCTTATATTTTTGGATTTCTTATCTTTTCAATTCATCTCATCGTGTTTAAAGTATTTAAAAAATTCATTAATGTTAAAAAATTCAATAAAAAAATAAGATATACTTTGACTGAAAATTGCTCTTTTGTCTTTACCGAATTTTTTTATTTTTTGGTCTATAATTTTTAATTTTTAAATTTATTTTCACGAGAGGAATCGAAAAGTATTAAAGTCTAGACTAAATTTGTTTTTCTTTTACCAAAAATGAAAAAAAATCTCTTTACAAAAAGTTTTGACATAATACTACTAAAATTCTCTATATTTGAAAAGGTTTCACCCATTTGACATAATACTACATTTAGTTTTGTTTTTATTTATTCACAATACATAAATACTTACACATATAATAATCAACAATTATTTGTTGATTTAGAATCTCCCTTATTTGCCACTTAAAAGCCTTGCCCTCTCTTTTATATAGTATTATTGGTGGCTTTTCATGGAGGGCCCTTAGGAATAACTAAAAGAAAAGGTTTCACCCATTTGAAATGCATGATTTTGAAGGGGGAAAAGCAAATATTTACAATTTAATTTACATTGCCGTTTCTTAGCAAGGAAGGCAGGGGTGTGGAAACCAATTATAGCTCTACACTTGGCATACTTTAGGCCATATTTGATGTTTTAATTTAAATTAAGAAAAATACGATGGATAAATAATACGTAAGTCTTATATACATTTTTTAATACTATGAGATAGTAAAGAAATTACTTATACAATGATATTATTTTGCTCGTACATATTTAGTTAAAGTAGAATAAAATATGTGATAATAATTGAATAATTACTTTTAACAATCGAATAACAAAAAATGATAATTCAAAATGAGAAATAAATTATCTTTTGAAGGTGGGATGAGATTCACAATTTAATAAATTGTTCCCTCTTTGTTTTTCATTTGGATGGCTTGTGGTTCAATTCGGCATGGTATAAATCAAAATGGTGGGTCATTTATATTTTTAAGTTCAACTCGAAACCTTTAATATGACACAATAAGCATACGCTTAGTTATAACTATCTAATTAAAAAAAAATATTGAACATTTTCACAGTAGCACGTGACGTTATTTATTACGAAAAATTAATGAACAATTTAATTTATAGATCGTTTACTATTTTTAATTTAGTATAAAAAAATTTAATGAGCAAGGTCAATCCTTATAAAAGTTTTAACGTGTAAGATATTTTTCGGACAAAAACATCCTAAAACATATAGATTTATCTGTGTTTTTTAAAATATGTATAAAAAATGCATATAAATTTATCTGTCTTTTATTGAAAGTACGTGTAAGAATATAGATAAATTATATGTACTTTCTCAAAATATGTATAAAGAATACAGATAAATTTTTTTATTTGTATTATCTGTGTTGATATGCAAATAGATAAATTTATCTGTTATACATAAATAAGCAGACAGATAAATTTATCTATTTGAATTATTGTGTTGATATGTAAACAGATAAATTTATCTGTATGTAAGGTATTTTCAGGAAAAATAATGCAATTGGATCTTGGGCGTTAAAATCTCTGTTGATGGACCTTACACATTAAAACTTATTTTTTTAAATTTTTGGCTGAAATTTCCTATTTTTTTAATATTATTTACAAATAAAAAAATTTATACACATTAAATGTGAGTCATTTTTGTTTGTTTACAAGTGGATTAATATTTTATATTACATTATTGATTAATAACACCATATTAATAATAACACATGTTATTCTGAAAATCTTAAATAATAACTATCCACAACTAAATTATTATTATAAAGTGAACTTTTATTTTTAGGGTTAGGGTTCTTGTTCCATTTTGAGACTGAACTAACTAGTTGGACAACAATCAAGGATCCTCTATTATGTTTTTTTGGGTACAATTCTCTATTTAATGGGTAAATAAAGAATTATTGTGCAATGCAATTTTTTGCCATGGAATGAAAAATTGCACACACACACACACACAAAAAAAAGAATTGTAGAGGGTCTTAATTCTTGGACGGCTATAGGTGCGTATTGTGTACTCTCCTTAGGTGAGATTGGTATAGAATATATTTTTATGATTTAAATTATTCATCTTTTAATGATCGCTAGTACATTGTTCATACAAAAATTTAAATTAATTGGATATCAAAAGTTATGTGAAGAATTCATCTTTTTAAATATAATGTAATTTGATCATATAATTATTAATATATGGTCAACTTGATATTTTATATTTTATATGTATAATTTATTCAACATTCTAATTCTGCATGTATAATATTTAAAGTATTATATGTTATATAATCAATTTCAAATTCGGAAAAATAAAAAAGATTGCGCATTAAGTAGCTGATAGTCAGCACGTTAAAAAAGTTATCAAATCTCTATGAATATGAATCTAAAAAATAACGTAAAAAGATTCATATAGTCGACACCAATTAACTGGAACAAATGCTTAATTTGGTTTAATTTGATAATTTATTCAACATTCGGTAAAAAAAAAGAATAATTCAAATTATAAAAAAGTTATTCAATGTCAATCCCACCAAATAAAGAGTAATTATTTGGTGCTCTTAAAAAAATCATATGATAATTCTACATTGTACTTCTACCTATTTTTATAAATTTTACTATAAGAACATAATTATTTATTTTTTAAAATAATTAGAAAATAAGAGATGGCACACATAATATAAATAAAACTATTTATTTATTAAAAGTATTATATAGCATCGATTATATAATTCTCCTTTAAAATGGCACACATAATATAAATAAAATTATTTATTTATTAAAAATATTATATCGCATTGATTATATAATTCTCCTTTAAATCAACCCACCAATCCCCTAAGTAGAAATCCTCATTGAGAGTTTCGCTCGCCACTTTAAACAGATTATTTATCCTTTTGTTTAATAAGAAAAAACAAAAATAAAAATAAAAATAAAAATGTCTACTTGTTTGGTTTAAGACCTTTAAGCAGTTTCTTTTTTAATAAAATTTTTAATAGCTTTAATCTATTTAGCTTTTAAAGTTGGTTTCCTTCGTAATTTTTAGCATTTTTGCTTCTTACCTAAGTAGTAATTAAAATGTAGTGCTAAACCAACTTTTCTTTGTAACCTTTTGTGTGTGTGTGTGTATGTGTCATGTGTGTGTGTGAGAGCTTAAAATTGTGGCCATACACCTAGGAGGGAGAGAGAGGGGGATCAGAGCCCCTACATGTTTTTTTTATTTTTTTGAAAGTTTTAATAATTTTTTTAAAAAAATTCTTTGAATAGATGTTATATATTTTATTTTTATATAAGTGGCATTTGATATTACTAAAACTAGTAGGTTATAAATTATAATTTGTAATAAAAATTATAAATATTTGATAAAACATATAACTTGTAACTGAAATAAAAAAAAAACTTTAAAATGTAATAGAAATTATGAGAATTTAAAAAAAATTATAATTTATAACTAAATTATTAATAATAAAAAATAAAAAATTACTAATAATAATCTTGCCAAATACTTTCATAAATATTTTTTATTTTTCTAAAAACCCTAGCTCTGTCTTGGCTTAGTGCAAGTAATATTTTTTATTTTTCTAGAAACCCTAGCTCTGTCTTGGCTTAGTGCAAGTAATATTTAGGTTTGCAAGTTCGCGTGTCAATTATTGAACTCGTATTTTCTAGCATGGGCAAGCAATAAAATAGTATTACTTTGACACTTTTGGTTAATTGATAAAATATAAATTTTTGTCTATTTATTAAATTACTCAAATTTTATTTTTATTTGGGTTATTATTATTTTTTGTTTAGGTTCAATACTATTTTATTATACTATTAATTACAAAAAAATATTAAAATGACGTAATCTTATTACTTAGACGATAATATTTGGTAAATACTTAAATTGAAAACATATCAAAGCTTAACTATTCACTAGCTATCTTCTAAATTCCAACTTAATTAGTCATTGTTAATACATAATAATATGTTAATGCTAAGAATCAAATCTTTTGGTATGCAGTCCTAATCAAAAAAAAAAAGAAAAGAGAATGGCCTAAAAAAAAAAAAAAGAAAAGAAAAGAAAAAAATAAAAGAGAAAAATGAAATGAAAAGACAATAAGAATCAAATTTTCCAGTCTCTATAAATACCCAACAAATTGCCATGTCCAAAATCTAAAGGAAATCAAAGCCCTTCCATTTCTCTGATGCATGGAGCTCTCTGCAGATTCTCTGTTACCCATCTTCTTCCTTTTCTTCTTCATTCCATTTCCCTCTCCGCCATGACCATAGCTCTACCAGATTCTCTCTCATCTCCCCCTGATCTAATGGCCTCCACCATAGCTCCGTCCCCAAACCTTTTCTCTTTCGAGTGAAAAAGCCCTAAATCTCCAACTCCAATTCCAGGAATCAATCCGATTTCCCTGTCAATGGACTCGTTCAACGTCTTCAATCTCAAAGTCGAGAAGGCCAACGCGATCCTGAGGTACCGAAGGCTTCGGAAGATCACGGCGCTGTTCCGATTCGTCGAGCTGTCCGTCTTCCTCGTTATGATCTCCAGATTCTCCGTTCAACTTCCGTTCGCTTTCAAACTCTCCGGCGAGTGTTTCCGGGGACTCGTAGCCCCTCTCTTTAGCCCTAGCTTCGTGTTCGTGATCGGAAACGCGATCGTCATCGTTCTGGTTCTGAAATCTGGATGGCTTTCTTCTCGAGACAGTGCTGGAAATAAAATCGGTACTGATTTCTGTAAAGAGTATGTCGAAAACAGCGTGAAGAATCAGATCGTTAATGGAGTCGAGAATGAGTATCGGAGGATAGAGAATTCGGTTATGGCGGATACTCGTAAGTATGGGGAAAGGAGGATTTATAGGAGTCAATCTGAGATTTTGAATGGCGTGGGTGGTGAAAAGCCTCACCGCCAATTAAGCCGATCGGCCACCGAAAGATGCCGGAAAAGTACATCGGCGGTCACTTTTTATAAGGAAGATGAAATGAGCAGCGAGGAGTTCCGGCGAACCGTTGAGGCTTTCATTGCCAGGCAGCAGAGGTCGCTGAGGGAAGAAGAGTTTTCAGCCATAGTTGCCAACTAAGCTCAATAAATCCCCTGTTTGTACTCTGTTTCCTTTTTTTTTTTTTGCGGGGGGGCGGGGGCGGGGGGGATATAGTAATTTTTATGATCCTAGTATTAAAAAAAGAGGAAAAACTGCATGTAATTTTTCCCTCTTTGTGTTTTTTTTTTGCCTCGTTATGCTATGGATCTGTACAGTTCTAACCATGGAAGCCATGGGAGAAGCTCTCTTAGATCATTTTCCTTTATCTCTCTCTTTCTAAGACTGTGTTTGGTATCATTTTTGTTGTTTGTTTTTCATAAAATACCAAAATCTTATTTAGGTTTGGTTTCGTAACTGTTGGGATTCTTAGTCACCAGAAATTGTAACACATATAATATAATATAACGTAGAGAGGTATTTTAGATACCTAGAAAACCTCAAATTGAGGTAGAATGGAGAGAGAGAGAGAGAGAGAGAAAAAAAAATAGAGTGTTTGTAACGCTTATGGGTTAATAATAAATTATTTTTTCACATTTCATAAAAGTAGATTTTTAGTTTAATCATGCATATCTTTGTGTTATTAATAATTTTTATTATTATTTATTTATTTTGTGTGAATTGAAATTTATATTTTTTTTATTGTGTTAAGAAATTCGTGATTTAAAATCCCAATAATTAGTGTTGAAATTAAATTTTTTGTTTTAAATTATTTTAAATTAAATAAATAAAGAATTTATTTAATAATGTATTTTATTTTTATCTTTCAGAAAACCCCAAAATCTTATTAATAAACTGTATTATAAAATTATTTTTGAGAATTTTTTATTTGAAACAACCAAAAGATGTTCCCAAATTTTTTAACTCTGTTTTCACACAAAAATAAAAAAAGATCCAAGTATACAGATTTAAAACACATAACTAATCACATATTACTAAAATTTTACAAGAATCTGTGTTAGTTTTATGTTTTTTTGATAACTAGTTTTATGTTTATGTACACATGTTCTTATCACTTCAGTAATTTATAATTAATTCTATGTTTTAAATAAGCGCATGCAAAAAAATAAAAGCAATATGATGATGAAGAAATGGACAACAATTCTCATTTTTTAGATTTGTTATTTTTTAAAGGGGAAAAAATTGACTTGCTTGTATATTAGTATTTAAAAAAAATTTATAATTTATAATTAAAATTAATAGCAAGAAGTTAAAAGTTACTGGCGATAACATTATCAAAACAATTCCTAAGAGGGGTAGGGTGGTCATTTCCATATCAATATGTGTTGGCTTATTTTTGGAAAAAGGAAAAAGAAGTGGCAAGTTGGGGGGAGAATAGCATTCCACATTCCTGTTTTTGAAAACATATATTATGCTTTGATTCCAAGATTTCTAAACTGTCAGTAGAATTTCAAAAAACATATCGCACCTTTAAAACCATAAACGAAACAAAGCAGTTTTATGTATTGGAAAAGGAAGGAAAGTTCATGCACAGCAATGATGCTTCCAGGAAAAAAGCATCTTCATCATTAATCCCCTTTATAAAAAAAAAACTAATAATGTAAAGAAAGAGCACTCTATTGATGTCTCTATCAATTTACAATTGGATGGATTTTTTTTTTCTATACCCAAAATATTTCAACAAATTTAGTAATATAGTAAAATATTCATTAACTTCTCTTAGCAGTCATTTGCGTTTTTAAGGTATTAGATTCGGAACTCTCTTAAATGCTATAAACTCTTTAATGTTAGTTTTTACGAGATTTTATCCCGATTTTAATTGTCATCTCGCTAGAAATTAATTTTTAAAAAATTAGTCAAAATGTACGTAAACTTGTCCAAACATCTCGAGATACCAAACAGAGACAATCAATAAATTTAAGAAATACATTTTTACATTCTAATTAATCCATGTAAAAAATGAAACAAAAATGTAAAAAAAAGAGCAAAAAGTAAAAATTGAAAAAGGTAAAGAAAAATGAAACAAAAAAATTAATAACTATCTTAGAGACACTAAATCTAAGAAAATACAAATTAAAATATAAAAAATATAATTAAAAAATCATAAAAAGATTACAACAATAATCTCAAAGGGCAAAATTATTATTAAAGTTAATTTCTTCCTCCACTAATCTTTTCTTCCAATATTCCACTCCTCCACCCACACTTTCTCCATTTATAAGGAATTGAGTGTTTCCAACAATTAATCTGAACAAAAAAAGAAACACAAATAAACATAAAACCTAGGTTCGAATAATTAAGCTTCTTTTGTTTCAACGTAAATTATTTTATATTAAAAATATTTTTCATATAATATTTTATAAAAAAAAATTATTTTTGTTTTTTTTTTTTTGGTGTTTTGGTAATACTTAAGAAAAATCTTCTAAGAAAAAAATAAATCATCATCGCCACTTGTCGCGGCCATCTTTGCCTATTTCAAGGTTGCTTTAGGAAGTAAACATCAAACAGGAAAATAATAAAAAAAAATAGTAAAAGAGGAAAGAGAGTAGAAGAACGCAGGGAACAAGGAAGAGAAGCACCGCGCCATCCGACGCCACATCGGCCGGAGCCACCACAGCCGTCGCCGATGCCGCCGACGTCGTTAATCACCGGAGCTGCAGCCGTCGTCCACCGTTTTTCTTCTCTCTCTCGGTAAACTCTCTCTCACTCTCCCGTTTCTCCTCCTCTCTCCTCTCCCATACCATGCCGCCACCTCCGGCCACCATGATCCCCACCAGTGCCACAACCCGCCACCTCTATACCGCCGTCGACCACCCCAGAACCTGTTTAAACCGCTGCAAATGGCCGCAACTATCACCACCTTTAAATAAATTTTATTTTCATAATCTGTATGCACATGGTCACCACAATACACGTTACCATTTCCCGATCATCAACATTCACTACCCTTCTGACGGCTTAACTCCGCTAATGAACGGCTCCGATCGTTGGTACACTGCTTCAATAGATCCAAATCAAAATATTTCTATTTATTATAAACAAATTATATTTTGAATTTATTTTTAACTTGTCAAAAATATAATCCGATCAGTTGACTGTGTGTCTCTCCCTGATTAGATCAACATAATTTTTTATTATGATTAATTTCAAAGTTAAGTTGTTTGATTACAAAAGAGAAGTAATAAAAAAAAAAGAAGAAAAAGGAAACAAACAACAAAACGTTTTGAAGGTTGAAGATAATACTGTTGAGGGGGAGGTTTGTTTGTTTAGTTTAAATATTTTAGTTTATGATATTTTTGATTTTTTTTAAAGTAATAAAAAGTATAAGAAAAATATAATTTTAAAGTATTTTTATATTCCCAGAGCTACATAATAAATCAAACGAATCATATATATATATATATTTAATTAAATTTTAATAAAGTATCTAAAAATAATTAAAAGAATATACTTGTAATTAACAAAAGTTTAAAATATAAATAAAATTGTAAGCAAAACTTTATGTATTTCTTTCAATTTCAAGTATTTAACTGACAAATTAAAAACTTAAGAGTTTATTCAGATTTATTAAGTAAATAAAACTGTTAGTTAAGTTACCCACGAAAATTAGTAATCCACACTTAGTATGGATGTGATTTCTTGCTAGATATTGAGATTTGGTCACATGAGGATTAGGAATTATGGGATCAAGAACAATAAAAGAATTTTGTCTCGCCTAAGTCGAGGTGAGATGCTTAAGTATTATCTTAAACATAAATGCAGTATTATTTTTTAATGCGAGAGTGCTTAAGTATTATTTTGAACAAAAATGCATGAATTATACTTTAAATTTGCTTTATATCCATGTTTTGAAGTATAAAAAATTGTGATAGCATGATCTTTTATTTAAATATCATGATATTTCTAAATATGCTATCTGTACTTTTTACAAAGCATAATCATGTGAAAGGAAGATTTTTAATAATGTGATACTGTTTCAAAGTACCAAGTTATAAGGGTTTTCTGCTTTTTATATGCCGTTAGGAGAGGTTGCCCAATTATGGGTGTTGGTTCTCCCTATGGGGGAGGTTTCCCGTTGAGCGGGGGTTTTTGCTTTAAAGGCGTTGCGGGCTAAGTCCCGAACAGCACATGCCACTCGTGCTTGATGAAGAGTGGCTCTCATTCCATCACGTTGCTATCCGTGCATTGAGAATTGAGGTTACGGTACCGTTGGAACTCCCGATTGTGAGATGGATAACTACTTGGTCACTGTTGGGTATGAGTTATAAATGAGACACGATTATTTTGAATTGTGGCAGTTACGCCGGAAACTTTATGAGACAATGAATTCTATAATTTGTGGCTGTTGAACCTAAAGTGATACTTTTACAAAAATTGAGAAAAATTTGTTATAAATTGTGAGATCTTGAAAAACTGATATAGTTAATTATGAAATTCTGTAATTTCTTACTTTTCTCATGGAAAATATGATGTTTTGGAATTTGAAAGTAGAATGACTGTTTTTCTATCTTGTTCATCATAATACTAAATGCACTCTCCTGTAAACTTTGTGGTCGCATATAGCAGGGATGGCTAGAATTGGTCCACCACAGTTGTCAAGGTTTTAATTCCGGGATCGTAGTCAGTTGTGGCTGTTATTTTAAATCTTTTAGTAAAAAATCCAGAAGTATGAATTTTTATTTTTGTAAAATATACGTTGATTTGAGAATACAGGATAACGTATCCGTAGTATGTACAGTTGATTGTTTCCTATAAATAAATAATTTTAATTTGATTAATATAAATACTCTTTTGATTGTTATAAATAATATCGATTTTTGGTTCCCAGAAAGAGAGTATGACAACTATTACCACCACCATTGTCACCACCACCACTTTCTCCTCCCACTCCATCACTGTCATCACCACCACCATTACTACTTTCTCCACTGTCTCTGTCACCATCACTAACATACCACTATAAAATAGCTTACATTTTTTTAGAAAATTAATTTTAATTTTATAAAATAAAATATTTTATTAAAAAAATGTTTTTATTATTTTTATTAAATTAAAATTTTAAAAATAAATAAAATATTTTATGTAGAAAGAAACGAATTTTAATCCAAGTCAAACTTTCTTTTCTTTCTAAACAAGCAGGCTCTATGCCTCTATCTAGATTTCTTAACTACATTAATGGACTATGGTGGACAGCGAATTGTTGGGGCTGTTTGGAAAAGTTACCCATTGTAGTTTTTAATTTTTTATTATTAATTTTAATTATAAATTATAAATTATTTTAAATATTAATAATTTTTACTATAATTTATAACTATTTTTTATTTTAATTATAAATTATAATTTTTATTAAATATTTATAATTTTTATTATAATTTATAATTTATAAATTATTAATTTTTGCAATAATAAACAATATTGTGTTCACAACTAACAACCAACCATAAATATATGCTGATTTTGATATCATTTATTCTCTCACTAGAAAAGAAAAAATTCAATTCCTTAAATATTTGTGGTACAAAATCTAAATCAACGTAAAATATTTATTAATAAAATATTTTATTTATTTATTATTATTTAGTTAACAACAAATTAAAAAAATAAAGTAAAATATTTTACATCATAAAATAAAATAATTTTTTTAAAAATAAATTAATAAATTATTTTTTATTTCTTTAAGAGACATGCCATTAATCTAACCTTTTTTAGATAAAATTTTTTTTCTCGATTTATAAAATAAAAACACATAATCCAACGGCAGTTGTGATTACTATCTGAAATAAATTTTTTTTTTTAAATTATGTGAATTTTTTTATCTTTAGTAATTTTTTTTACGTTAATTCAAATAATAATATTTTAAAATTTGGCGCGTTACGAGAAACTAAAAATATTTATTAAAAAAAATAAAAAGTAAAAAAATTCACATAAGACAAAAAACCCTTAAAAATAAAACGGCTATACTTTTAGTTTTTTTTTGTTTTTAGTAAATATTTTTCAACTTTAGCCTGCTACACATTTAGATTCGTTTATCATAATAAATCAAAAACGTAAAAAATTTAGACAAAAAATTAAAAAAATTTTAAAAAAAACAAAAAAAAAATCACAAAAAACTACAAAAAAATTATCTCAAACAGTAACAAAACTCAATAAAACATCGAACCAGATCAAGATAAAATAAAATATTTTATTTATTTATTTATTATTTAGTTAACAACAAATAAAAAAATTAACATAAAATATTTTTAAAATAAATTGATAAATTATTTTTTATTTCTTTAAGAGACATGCCATTAATCTAACCTTTTTTAGATTTAAATTTTTTTTCTCGATTTATAAAATAAAAACACATAATTCAACTGCGGTTGTGATTACTATATGATATAACTTTTTAAAAAAATTTATGTGAATTTTTTCATTTTTACTAATTTTTTTTATGTTAGTTCAAATAATGATATTTTAAAATTTATCGCGTTTACGAGAAACTAAAAAAAGTTATTAAAAAAATAAAAAATAAAAAAATTCACATAAGACAAAAAATCCTTAAAAATAAAATGATTGTACTTTTAGTTTTTTTTTTTATTTTTAGTAAAAAAATTTCAACTCTATCCAAAACGGCTACACTTGTAGATTAGTTTATTATAATGAATCAAAAACGTAAAAAATTTAAATAAAAAATTAAAAAAAAAATTAAAAAAAACAAAAAAAAGTCACAAAAAAGCTACTAAAAATTATCTCAAACAATAACGAAACTCAATAAAACATTGAACCAGATCAAGATATTTTTCACTTGTTTCAATTTAACAATAAAAAAATTATTTTAAAAATATTTTTCCCTTGTCATCCAAACACTAAAATTAAAAAAATTATTTTTTTATAAAAATATTTTATAATGAAATGAAAGGAACCTAAATGTACCTTGTGATTGGTACTTTTAAGTGAATGCTCACTATGCCAAATGTCAGTATTGGTGGTGATAAACAACTGCGTCTATATTAGCTAAACCGTCGCTAAAAGAAATAACAACGGTTAGACGACAAAATTTTGAACCATCGTCTATGCAAATGTCGGAAATAATAAGATGACGGTTCAACAACCGCCGTTCATTATATACGACGGCTTGCACGGCAGTAAACAATCGCTGAGAATGTAATCGTCATTTTATTTATATTAACGGCGGTTAGTTTCACGTAACGGTAATATTTTCTATAAGTGGCGGTCTATTACCGCTGCTAATGTTAATTTTTTTTACAGTTACTTTTCACCACGAATTGTGTGTAAATTATCTGTTAACATCGCCAATAATGTAGTTATAAGTATAATATTTATCTGTAATATTAGTGAGGGTAATATAAATCGTCGCTAAAAATTCAATAAAACTGCTTAGTTTTATAAGTAATTTGCTTAAATTAATTTTATTCTTTCAATGTATTAAACATATCCACAAAATAACTTACAACCCAGTAAAATATGTTAGTCTTGATAAAACTAATTAGTTTATCATAACTCAATACTATACCTATAAAAATCCCTACACATTTAAGGAGCTTTTTAAAATATCAAATCACAAAATAAATCGAAGTAAAGCAAGCTAGTGAATAAGTTCAAAAATAAATCGATAGCACATTCTAAGTCTAATATATGCATGTCCCAAATATTTTTGTCAATAAACAAAGTTTCAAATGTAAAAATCTAAAAAGTGGAACTCCTCCATTCGTTTGACATTTTACTATAAATCTATAGCACATTAAGTCCAAAACATGTCCCAAAATATTTGTGTCAATGGATAAGTCTCAAATATTAAAGCCCAAAGTCGTTAATTGGTTCTTCATTTTGCTAGTGAGAACTAGAAGTGTCTGAAACATGTTGCATGCTGCATAAAAGTCCAGATCTCCATACCAAAATTTCGTAGCAATAGTTTGTGTAAATCTTTCTAGTTAATTCTCGTAAGGGTGGTAGTTTATGGTATTGTTAAAATTAATTTTTTATGAATTATAAATTATAAAAAATTATAATAATATAAAAAATTTATAACTTATAACTAAAATTAATAATAAAAGACTTAAAACTATTAATAATAACTTTGACAAACACCCAGTTGCCGTGCTCTAGTGGCATGGACATCCATCTATGTCTTATTGCACTCCCCCAGCTTCAAAAGTCAAAACTTCGGACCAATCCCACCTCTTACCACCTTTTCCAACCACCTTTGGATATCTTTTCCGACGACTGCTCTCATTTCCGATCATCAATTACCAGTTTCTATTTTTGACTACTTTTTCCACCTCCGACTTTTGAAGACTCGGTGCTGAACATACAACTTATGCATAAGTTAACTTTAAAAAGTTTAAAATTAATTTTTAGAAAACTCTAAAATTTAGTGAAGAAAAATTTTTCTTTTTAATAATCAACTTTCATCATATGTTCAAATGCGATAAAAAAAATTTTAAAAAAAAAAACACAAAGAAGGATGACAGATGCATGACCCGCTGCACATGCAACATTTCTAAAATAAATGTATTTCTTTAAAGCATAAAACAAACCTGGTAGTAGTTGGTATTTGCTATTATTAAAATTAATAACTTATAGATTATAATTTATAGTAAAATTTGTAAGTGTTTGATAAATATTATAATTTATAATTAAAATAAAAAAAAATAATTTTAATTTTAATTAAAAATTATGAGTATTTAAAATAGATTAAAACATATAGTTAAAACTAATAGAAAAAAATCAAAAATTTTAACAAGAAGCTTTACCAAGTACTTCAAAAGAAACTAAAACATTCACTAAGAAACCAATTCACCCACCACTTTATTTGGAAGTTTGGCTTAAATCTTATTTGAGTTGAAATAAATTTTTAGTCTATTATGTTACTAAATTTTTGCCACAACAATTTGATTTTTTAAAATTTTTTGAAAACTGTAAATTTATACAAGTTTAATTAGTTTTGAACTCGACTAGTACAAGTAGAATTAGATTTGGTCTATGTTTCTCTCATATAAATATAATTATATGTTCAGATAATTAGTGTGAGCAAATTTTGTTTAAAAGATAATTTGTGAAAATCGAGCAATTTGTAATTCCTTCTTTATATATTGAATTTTATCACCCGTGGGTGTAGGTAAATTGCCGATCTATGTAAATTCTGTCTCTTTGTGATTTGTTTATGATTATTTTGAATTTTTTTTTGCACAAGTGGTATAAGAGCTTTGGTTGAAGCAGTTTTTTTTCTCTATGCTCAAGATTCAAAGTGATCAAAACTTACTTTTGAATATACTAAAAGTTTCGTCTCGTCGAGACAATTTCAACGATATATTATACATCAAAATCGGAGGTCCCATGCTCCCTCATGCTCGGATTAAATCTTTGTGAAAATTTGTATTGTGCCAAACGGTCCCTTAACTGCCTTCCTCGACCGTTACCTTCCATGTGTTTCGAATCTAGATCTACCTTGCACCTCTGCGTGCGCCCCGCACTTGCCCAAATTCGGTTCAAATTTTTGCTATTTTCTGAATTTTTTGCTCATTTTGTTTGGTCGATTTAGTATATCTTTGCAAATTTTTTGACCAATTCAAAGTGGTTCCCACTATTTTTGGTGGTTCCGAATTTAATCGCGATAAGAAATTTAATCAGGTCAATCTCTAAAATTCTATTTTGTCTTATTAGAGCATAAAAAATATTGTTTTAGCCGTTTATTAAGTGTGATAATTTTTTATTATAGTGGAGTTTGAAAAGTTTTAATGTTGAATTTGTTAAGGGTTTTGTTTGTTAGCTTAGAGTTAGTTATTTATATACTTTATTTATATTTGAAAAGTATTTATTTTGATCATATGAAGAAGTAAGAATTTAGAGAACTTTGTAATAGGTAAAGCCCATTTTGTTCGTCTAGATAAATCTATTTTGTTCATCATGAGAAATTTATTCTCAGATGAAATTTATCAATAAATGAAGTTTGTCAATGAATAAAGTTTATGTTGGTTATCCAGTTCCATTTATTAGTGGAGAATATACCGACAATTTGAATGACACAATATATTGTTTGAGTTAAATTTTAATTCGACTTGAATTTAACAAAATTTAATAATTTGAATAACCGTTCCACCAAGCTCACATTTGGTCTGGACATGATATTTTCATTTACCAATATTTTGTTTAATTTTTGAAATTTGATACCCTTATATGCAATTTGGCATCTCAAAACACATTTGAAAGCAGCATCAATCTATCAATACGCCTAATTTAAAGTTTTGATTACCTTAAGTGAATTTAACTGATCACCCTAGGTAAATTTAGCACTACATAGCGCATTTGGTAGTAACTTTGGTACGTTAACTTGTTTAGGAAATAGATTCTCAACAAGGTAAAAATTGTTAAAAATTTTAATTCAAATCTCATTAGAGTTGAAATAAATTTTTAATCTATCATGTTATTAAATTTTTGTCACAATAATTTAATTCTTAAAGTATTCTGAATATTATAGATTTATACAAGTTTAATTAATTTTAAACTCGACTAGCACAAGTAGAATTAAATTTGATCTATGTTTCTCTTCTATAAATATAATTGTATATTCAGATAATTAGTGTAAACAAATTTTATTTAAGAGAATTTTTGATTGTCAAGCGATTTGTAATCACTTCTGCATATATTAAATTTTGTCACTCGTAAAAGTAGACAAATTATCGAACCACGTAAAATTTATTTTTTTATAATTTATTTATGATTATTTTATATCTAATTGCACAACACACTACTACTAGTATAGAAGATCATAACTTGTAATTGAAATATAAAACAACAAAATAATTATAATTTATAACAAAAATTATAAATACTTAAAATAAATTGTAATTTATAATTAAAATTAGTATCAAAAAACAAAAAAAACATATAACAAAAAACTTTACCAAACACCTCAATAGAAACTAAAACATTTCCTAAGAAACCAATTCACCCACCACTTCTACCATCAGTGTAGAAGATTAATTAGGAGCATAATTGCATATCTATTAAAAACTAAAGGTGCACATAAGTTGGTTCGATTTTGTATTAAATTTAGAATCGAACTAATTTTTATCAGTTCTAATTTTTTAAACCCAGAACCAACCCAATCATATTGTAAAACCAAACTAAACCAAACCACTAAAAACAGGATTAAATCGGTTTAAAACCACAATTCCATAAATTTTAAAAATTATTTTGTGTGCATAACAAAAATCAATATATATACGTTTTAAAATTTTAAAATAAATAATAAATAAAAATTAAAACTCATACATTATAATAAAAATATAAAATAAAAATTTAAATAATCATTTTACCATCTATTTAGTAAAAAAATTAACAAATGTCTAATAAAAAAATTTATAAAAATAAATAACAACCAACAAATAAATAATAATTAATAATAATTATCTAATCTAATAACTCTCTTTTTTTTTCTAATTTGTAAAGGTAATTTTTATTTTATTTTTTCT
>JAOTRH010488680.1:4437-24499 GCA_034768845.1 Heliamphora exappendiculata
GTCAAACCTTATGAATCTACCATCAAATACTCGATAACCATACATATATTTTGATCACAATCCCAATAATAACATACTAAAATCTTGTGACCTAGTATATCATATTCAAGGTGTTACAATTGATAAACAAGATAATAAGTCAAACCTTATGAATCTACCATCAAATACTCGATAACCATACATATATTTTGATCACAATCCCAATAATAACATACCTAAATCTTGTGAATATCAAGTGAAATTTCAGCGCTAAATTTTACAGAATGTTGTTATCTTACCCCTTAATTTTAATTCACTATTCTATTTGGACATAGAGTATGATATCATTTGGATTGTGGTCAAAATATCTGTATGGTTTGATCAAGTATTTGGAGGGTAGATTCATAAGATTTGATTCAAAATTTTATTTATCAATTGTAACACCTTGAATATGATATACTAGGTTTAGAGGTGAGGATGGGAACCACTGATTTGCCACTAATATACTAGGTTTAGAGGTGAGGATGGGAACCACTGATTTGCCACTAATATACTAGATTTACAAGTTGGCCAATTATTTGCCTGAGCACTACCGTAGCTAAAATTTGATCGCTGTGAAAAAAAAAAAGGTCGTAAAAATAAATAATTAGAAAACTAAACTCAACCTCTATTCACATAGAATAGTGGCAAATCGGGTGTCGTACCTCGCAGACAAAATGGCTAAGATGCACTGCTTTCTAATTGAAATTTTTTTTTTCCTTTCAAAACAAAAATCTTTAGTTTGATTTGCACGAATGGATTAGTTAAAAAACTAACGAATAACAAACCACCAACAATCGCACAAGGGAGACATGCGATTTTTTTTACGTGGAAAACCCCAATAGGGTAAAAACCACGGGACTTATCCAAGTTTGATAAACAAACACTATAATATCAAGTTTGATTACAAGAAATCCTTATAGTACTAACTGAATCCACAATCGTAGCATGTAACCTTTTCTTACCAAAATTTCATGCACCAATTCAGTGCTTGTCTACCATCAGAATTCATCAACGGTCTTCCCCACTTAAGAATCCACTCAAGTCATGGATGTGTTGATGATCGAGTTACCTGATCGATCGTCTTGAAGCTTCTATGATCTCATGTAATCATTCAGTCAAATATCGCCAGATGAAAAAACACCAAAAGCAACAGCAATGGATGCCCACAGTCAATTTACAAATCAATTGCCTAATATGGCTAACTGTTGCGGCTACATAACCCTAATGGCTGAATAATGTTGATGCGCGTAAAAGACCGATTGAGCAGTCTAAAAATAAGAGAAGAACTCATGTTGCTCTTTGCGCATCCCTTGTACATCCACACAAAGTAAGCTGAGTTCCTCCTCTATGCGCGACAAGTAACCTGGGAGATCCTCCCCCTGTCAGGATCAAGTCCGAGCTCATCATCATTAGCAGCTGCTGCTCCTGCAGAAGTATCTGCCACAAGTTTGGATTTTGGAATGTGTGAGGCACTTTGTTTCACGGTGGTTTTAGAAATGAGCTTGGATAGAGGTTAAAAGGTGTCAACTAGATCACCAGACTCGGACTCTAAAACATTTAAGGAGCGAAGGACACGGGGATGATAAAGAATCCAAAAGGAAGACCAAATGTGGCCTTACCTCATACGATACACGTTATGGCACGAAAGATAAGTAAGCTAACATCAACAACCTTACAGTTGGTAATCACCCATGTGAGATAACCATGCTGTTGGGAAATCTGAGAGGTATGACCTTTCGGATCAAAATAGGCACACACAATGAGATTAACTAGACGAAAATCGGGAGTCAGGTCACTATGAGAAATAAGGATACCCTCAAATCATGACTGAGCCTGACTACACAATTCGAAAACAATAGGACTATAGTCAAAGGTCTAATGGGGGAAGAAGTCAGACTAGGGAAAATCAAGCGCGATAGGTCGAGGTGGAAGGTTCAACCAGGATCCAATGATATCGGGAGAGATAGTAATGTCAATGCCACGAACATACGTTGTGTAGACGTTGTAATCATCCAACTTTTCTTTGAGATTACTGTAAAACTCCCGAACGGGTGAAAGATTAATCGATTGTTTTGAATCAAAAGTGAGCAAGAGATTCCACTGGAATCCCAAGAAGGCTGAGATGATGGGATTGTCAAGGAAATCGCTCAAGATTATGTTTCGCTCACTCTTAATAGGTCTAGACGCAAAGGATTGGTTAAATTTAAGTTTGGACGTCTTATCCTTGAAAGGATGGTGGGGGACTTGGAAAGGACCACCACTGGTGCTTTTGCAGCGCTTAAGTGCCCTAAAGACAAGGAGGCTTAACAGGCTAAACAATCTAGGGAGAGTTAAAGGTACCAAGCCATAAGGAGATTCAACAAATGAAAAAAAAAAAAATGCAAAAAAAGCATGAGTATGGAGGAGAGAAGGGATCATCATAGACGAATATAGGAAGACATACTATATATATATATAAGGACCCAGATAAAAAAAAACTTAAAAGTACAAAAGGGAGGAGAAAGGTGACATATCAAAGAAATCAGCATAACAAGGTCCAGTCCACGCCAAAGCTTCAAGCTTGTGGAAGAGGAGAGTGAGGAGACGCAGCACGGGACAAAAGAGAAGAGTGGAGAATGAGATAAAAAAAATCTAGGTCGTGAACAAAAAGCCCCCATTTGCACAGACCGCTCAATTGGTCTTTAGATCGCTCGAGCGGTGAAACTCCTTTGCAGTAATACAGGCTGAGGAACAAGATACCGAGAGGTAAAAAGGACCGCTTGATGGATTGCTCAAATGGTCTATTGAGCAGTGATACACTGCTCTCGGTTCTTTGAGCAGAGAACTGAGATACCTAGAGAGCAGAGAGATCGCTCGATGGAGCGCTCGAGCGGTCAATCAAGCAATAAAGCTCTAAGGTTATGAAGATGTAATTAGCTGATGAGCAACCCAAAGATAATCACAAGAACCGACCAAAACACAGAGAGACTGACACAACAGGTTAAAAACGCACACAAAACAAATGAAAATCTTTTTGTTGGGAGAGAGGAAACAAAAGATTTAAGCAAAGAGTCCCCGTCTTAGCAATACATCATCGAACTAACACTTCAACAATTAATCACCGATGCCTAATTGCTCACCAATTTCTAGATATTGCACGTTCATATATGCTATGAAATACACTCAAAGTGAATTCTATATAAACATGTGAGTGTGACTTGAATTGAATTGAGATTCCAAGTTTACATCATATTTGGAGTGAAAATATGTTGAGTCACTTGTACTTGTCAAAATACTAAAATTCACATGAACTCAAACCGTTTTCGACTCAAAAGACTTGTCGGATGAACTCCCCCATAATCAAGGACCGTAAACAGAGAAAAACAAGGTTGATATAGGTTCCACAGGCAGCTATCACAGTAATACGAACGAGAAAGCGAGGTCCGCTTAGATAGCCATTTCTAGAAACAAACATATCATCGGAACATGCTTTCAAATGAAGCTTTCACACTAATACGAATGAAAAGACAAGGTTCGCATAGGTAATGATTTCCTCAAGCATATATAAACATTTTTGTATGGTTTTTGAGGTGGCTGCACACTAGGATGAACGAGAATGTAAGGTTCGCACATGTAGTCATTTCTTTATGACAACCAAGACAAAAAGACCAGGACAGAGATCGGAGGGGAGTTATAGCCTAGAGTTCATGAGGGTCGTCAACTAAGTTCATTTCATGAAATCATAGGAACACTGATAGAGAAGGACCCGTTAACATTGTGATTCCAAGATTTAAGGAACCTGACCTCCTGTTTCAAACCAAGTGTGTGCAAAATAAAATCAAGTCTGAATATATTTCAAGGCTATATGACTTTGCCGTATCCAAAAACAATTAATGCACTGAGTCGTACAAGAAAGATTTCAAAAATCAGATAAGATAAGATTTCAAAAATCAGATAAGATGATTCTAAAGCATATAAATAGGTACTGAACACTTAAAAATAGTTCCCCAGACCCTTTTTTTTTGGTTTATATAAAAGAACAAGAAGAAAAATCACTCGAGAGGAGACAAACTCCAAAAGTCTTCCTAAGAAATTCAAAACGAAGTTGATCAAGAGGCTTGGTGAGAATATCAGCCCTTTGAAGCTCAATGTCAATGTGCTCAAGAATAATGGTGCCATCCTCTACAAGATCCCGAATAAAATGATGGCAGATATCATTATGTTTGGTTCGGGAATGTTGAACAGGGTTTTTAGAAATGTTAATGGCACTGGTGTTGTCACAATATAACATAATGGGACCCTGATCAAAACCGTAATCAGACAGCATCTACTTCATCCATAGAAGTTGAGTGCAACCACTCCCAATTGCTACGTATTGGCTTCAGCTGTAGAAAGAGAGATGGCATTCTGCTTTTTGTTGTGCTAGGACACGTGGTTATTTCTTATGTAAAAACACTCACCAGAGGTGCTTTTCCTATCTTTTCTGTTTTTTTGTCTTCTTCTCTCCCCCACCCTCCCCCTTTTTTTAGGGTATTGTTAAGACTTAAGCATGCTTCCAAGGTAAGATGGTGTGATGTGTTGAATTGTCATACTTAGAATGACATAAATAACTTTTTTCTTTTTTCCTCTTCTTTTCCCCTCTTCTTAGGTATTGTTAATCATGTTTCCAAGGTAGGATTGTTGGCCTAAACAAGGTTTCAACATCCGTTTTGATGACAACAAACAAAATGTTCTAATTGTACAATTAAGTGAGTTTAAAGAAGTTTGGCCAAAAATATGCAAAAAGTCTTTGAAGAAAAATGACATTGCTTCGGTATTTTGGCCATAACTTTTTGTATAAAATGAATTTTGACATCAGGCTTGAACCATTGGAAAGTAGACTTCCAGGGCTTCAATTTGAACAAAAAAATGACCTTATTCGGAGTCGGGATGAAGGAGATATCATCATTTGAAATCGGAAAAATTCTGCAGTCCAAATCAGCCGACTGAATTCCTTCTTCAGTCGATTGAACGCCTAAAAAACTGGTTCAGTCGACTGACCTTGATGCCTCAGTCGACTGAAATGTTTTTGGTTTTTAAAGTTCATGGTTCAAAGAGGCTCAATCGACTGGATCTCCTAGGTCAGTTGACGGAACATGCCTGAAAGTCAAAATTTGGGTTATAACGGCTAATTTGACTTTGGGATTAAATATTAAAATACTCCCAACGGCTAGTTCTTGAATTTTTGATTATAAATAGCCCTCTAAACCTCATATTCAATGATCCCTCATCTCTCCCACTTCTATACTCTCTTGGTACTTAAATTCTTGATCCAAATTATCATACTTTTCATAATTTCATTGAAAGAGAGTATATTTCATTAGAATTCTTCATTGAGCTTTCATATTTATATTCTTTGGGGGTGAATTAGTTTGTGCATTCATTGTGTACTCTTCTACTCTTTAAGAGAGTGATTATCTTGTATATCTCTTGTTTTTACAATTCTTTGTAAAGCAAGATTCAGGTTTGAATCTTGTGCTTGAGAAGAAGATTTCTCAAGAGAGGTTTCTCCACCTATCCAAGGGGTGGGCATCTCTGCCAACTAAATGAGAGAGGTATCTCCACCTAAAATGAGGGATTGTAACTTGAGAAGGGGATATTCTCAAGAGTGGCTTCTCCGCCTATTTGAAGGAGAGGCATCTCCGCCTATTGAAGGAGGGAGTAATGGAATCCTCAAAGCGGTGTTTCTTGAGGCAATGACGTAGGCTGGTGTGCCGAATCTTGTAAATCTCGTTGTCGTATCTCTCTAACTCTATCTCTTTAATTCGGCACTTTAAATTCTATATCTACTTGAATTTGTTTGTTAAAGAATACTTGTGGATGATTGGGATTGCATGTTTAATTGGGTCAATATTAGCATACATTTTTAAATACCCAATTCACTCATCTCTTGGGATTGCACCTACACTCACAATTGGTATCAGAGCGGGTCACATTTTTCTTAAAAAGTTTTTGTGAAAAGATCCATGGCTCAAATCAGTGTATCTCCTTTTGGTGAGGGACAATCGTTCGTACAACCTCCTTTATTTTGTGGTGAAAATTATACTTTTTGAAAACAACGCATGAAAATCTTTGTTCAAACCATGAATTGGCATGCATGGCAAGTTATAGTAAATGGTCATTTTGTTCCCACAAAAACCATTGAAGGAAAAGAAGTTCCTAAACTTGACCATGAATTAAATGATAATGATATGAAGTTTTTGCAAATAAATTCTAGTATCATCAATGCTTTATATTGCACTTTAGATGCAAATGAGTATAATAGAATTATGACTTGCTTAAGTGCTCAAGAAATTTGAAAAAAGCTTGAAATCACATCTGAAGGAACCGAGGATGTTAGGAACTTAAGAATAGATAGATTGACTAGTGAATACGAGTCGTTCAAAATGCATGCTTATGAAACAATTTCGGATATGTATGCTCGTTTTCCTAATATCATTAATTCTTTAAATGCTCTTGGAAAAACTTACCCCTCGTATGAATTGTTGAGAAAAGTTTTTAAGGGTTTGCCACGGGCATGGGAAGCTAAAGCCACGGCTATCACGGAAGCTAGGGAGTTAAAGAAGATGACTTTGGATGAACTCATCGGGTCACTCATCACTTATGAGATGGTGCTCCATGACCGAATAAATAAGCTTAACGAAGGAAAAATGATAGTCTCCCTCAAAGCATCTAAAGAAAATTCTAGTGACGAAAAAAATGATGTTTTGGAGTTCATCACTAGAAGGCTTGGAAAATTCTTAAAGAAAGACAAGAAAATTGTTAGAAGATTCCAAGGCTCAAATGATTCTAAAAGAAAGAAGAAGAAAGCTATGAAGGCCACAACATGGGATGAACATGACTCAAGCACTTCAAATGAGGATTCATGAATCGATGAGGTAAATCTTTGCTATATGGTTCATAGCAATGATGAGGTTAATTCAAACACTACAAATACTTCAAATGAATTAAATTCTTATTGTAGTGAAGATAAATCATTTCCTTCATATAATTGCTCTTATAGAGGAAGAAAAGATTTTGATAAGAAAATCATTTGAAAAATCAAGAATGATCCAAATACTAACCCTCAAGAACCCAAGAAGGTATGGGTACCAAAAGATCCCACCTAAATTTGTTTTGTAGATGCTTGGATGCTTCCATTCAAGCGAACAAGTAAATCATATAAGTGGAAATCTAAAGCACTTGTGGAATGTCAAGTCAAAGCCTTCAAAATGGTATATCATTTGAGACTTGACAAAGTTAATATTCTCATAATACAATTCTTTCTATTTTCATTAATAGCTGTATCATTTCTGGTTTTATGACATGTGCTTCAATTGTTCATCATCATTTTGTCACAAATGCAAATGTGCTCTTAATGTGGATCATAATATTTTTTTGTTTAAGTCATGCATTATATTGTTACTGAAAATCTTATGTGCTATGGCTTAGAGAATAAATATCTTTTTGAAAGTCATACATATGCAAATTGGAGCATAAATATCTTTGTTGAAAATACCATTTCATAATCCATACTATGTCTTAATTCTTGAATGCTCAATTTTCATACTCATGAGGTATAAAGACAATGCGCTCTTAATGTTCATTTCTTTTAGTCATAAATGAATTTCATGTATTAAGAATGTATATACATATTTTGAAATTCATAAGATCATATCTGTGCTCATAATTTATATCCATTGGTATTAGATTTGAATGAAGATTAAAAATGGCTTTTTGAGCAACATTTGTCATAACAATTGGTTTTATGTGCTATATTTTGGAGAAAATTCTTTTTGCACATGCATACACTCAATGGATCATAATTGTTTTATGCATATTAATTATTCAATTAGTAAAAGAGAAAATTTTCTTATTCTTTTAATTGGTATGATTTGAGTTAATTTCAATAGAAATGATATGAAAGAAACCATGCATTTTGAAATTTGATGGGTATCATAATATTTTTTTTGCACATCAATTGTTAAATTGAAATAGAGTAAAAGTGTTTTTCTTATTTCAATTGGTATTATTATGAAAGATATCATGCACTTGATATCGTAGGTTTATTGAATCGAATATATATGGCATTGTTGTCCTAAAAGTTTTAAGCTATGGCACAAGATTTTAACCTATGCATATGTAGCATATTTGGAAGTCATTCGCATTTTTGTATCCATGCATCACTATTGATATTATTTGGCACTTTCATAAAAAGTTTGCATCTTTTGGTGTTAAATAACGATTTTCAATGATTTATACGAAAAAGGGGAGAATGCTTAATTAATTTGTTTCTATTTCTATCCATAAATAACAATTGGTATTAATTTGACAATTAGTTTTCTAAAAGAGAATTATCTTGATTAATGTCAAAATGATGCTATATCAAAAAGTGGGAGAATGATTTTTAAATGAATTTCATTTTTGAGCTTCTACTTTTTGATGATGTCAAAAGGGGGAGAATGTTTTAGCAAATGAATATCTTTTTAACATTTCTTTTTATATGAGAAAAGAGGAAGAGTATGCACTTAACTCAATGTTCAAATCTTGTAAAAAAAAAAGAGAGATATGATAAATAGGGGGAGTTTTTAGTCAATTTGAACTTAAATGTTTATCACTTGAAAATCTTGAAAATTTAAACCACACTTTTAATTGCATTATATTGTTGAATATCTTTGTTATATGCATATTGTGAGGGGGAGCCTTATAAAGACAACCTTATTTTGCTCGTTGTTTATCATCATCAAAAAGGGAGAGATTGTTGGCCTAAACAAGGTTTCAACATCCGTTTTGATGATAACAAACAAAATGTTCTAATTGTACAATTAAGTGAGTTTACAGGAGTTCAACGTTACGCACAATTGAGAACGCAAAATGGAAGCCATGAAGCATGAAGATCATATTCAAGCGGCTAAGATCCATAGAGCATGAGAAAACCAAGAAGAAAAGAGAAAGACTTGAAAAACTCGAAGAATTTCAAGTGTATTGAATCTAAGAACCTATGTAAGTTCACAATCAATGATCATATTTGTGAAATCTCATAGGAGACCTTAGATTGACCATAAGATTATTAATAACTCATGCAAAACATTTTATCAAAACTTATTTGAGTTAAAGAACCCTAAAAAGATGAGAAACAAGTTTCAAAAAAAGTTCGGCCAAAAATATGAAAAAAGTCTTTGAAGAAAAATGACATACCTTCGGTATTTTGGTCATAACTTTTTGTAAAAAATAAATTTTGACATGAGGCTTGAACCATTGGAAAGTAGACTTTCAGGGTTTTAATTTGAACACAAAAATGACCTCATTCAGAGTCCGGATGAAGGAGATATCATCATTTGAAGTCGGAAAAATTCTGCAGTCCAGATCAGCCGACTGAATTCCTTCTTCAGTCGACTGAACGCCTAAAAAACTAGTTCAGTCGACTGACCTTGATGCCTTAGTCGATTGAAATATTTCTGGTTTTTAAATTTCATGGTTCAAAGAGGCTCAATTGATTGGATCTCCTAGGTCAGTCGACTAAACATGCCTGAAAGTCAAAATTTGGGTTATAACGGCTAGTTTGACTTTGGGATTAAATATTAAAATACCCCCAACGGCTAGTTCTTGAATTTTTGGTTATAAATAGCACTCTAAACCTCATATTCAATGATCCCTCATCTCTCCCACTTCTATACTCTCTTGGTACTTAAATTCTTGATCCAAATTATCATACTTTTCATAATTTCATTGAAAGAAAGTATATTTCATTAGAATTCTTCATTGAGCTTTCATTTCTATATTCTTTGGGAGTGAATTAGTTTTTGTATTCATTGTGTACTCTTCTACTCTTTAAGAGAGTGATTATCTTGTATATCTCTTATTTCTACAATTCTTTGTAAAGCAAGATTCGGGTTTAAATCTTGTGCTTGAAAAGGAGATTTCTCAAGAGAGGTTTCTCCACCTACCCAAGGGGTGGACATCTCCGTCAACTAAAGGAGAGAGGTATCTCCACCTAAAATGAGGGATTGTAACTTGAGAAAGGGATATTCTCAAGAGAGACTTTTCTGCCTATTTGAAGGAGGGAGTAGTGGAATCCTCAAAGCGATGTTGCTTGAGGTAATGACGTAGGCCGGTGCGCCGAACCTTATAAATCTCGGTGTTGTATCTCTCTAACTCTATCTCTTTAATTCCGCACTTTAAATTCTATATCTACTTGAATTTGTTTGTTAAAGAATACTTGTGAACGATTGGGATTGCATGTTTAATTTGGTCAATATTGACATCAAATTTTAAATACACAATTCACCCCTCTCTTGAGATTGCACTTGCACTCACAAGGATAGTGTGATTTGTTGAATTGTGATACTTGATCTAAACATATGATAGAAAAAACAAAACAATAACAAGAATGCCGTTTTTCTATTTTTTAACTGTTTGTTGTGTATAGTTTTCTTTTACATTTTTTTGTTAATTTTGCATAAGCATGTGTATGGTTTTCTGTTTACACTGTTAATTAATGTGTTAGTAAATTTAACACCTTAACCTAAAAGAAAATAAGAAGCTATCATGTTCAACTCTAGAATGCGATGGAAGCAACTAGGAAGTTTTCTAGTAATCCTAGTATAGAAATCTCCCGTCATTATATACTAAGTGATGCCGAAAGGCCGGCGAGATTAAAAATCAATAAAAGAAAAAGATCCAAATAAAAGAAAGAAACGAAAATAAAGGTCGCCCACAAAAGAAAACTAAAACTCTTCGATCTCAATATCAAGACTAAATCAATAACTCAATATCATTGTTTTCCTAAACCTATTACATAATGACCTATTTATGATCACTCAAGAAAATCCTAATTAAAATTACTAAAAATAAAATATTCTAATTCAGGAAATTCTAATAGAGTTACTAAATTCAAAAGATTTCATTAAAAAAATATAAAATACTACTAAAATTATTGAATTCCTAAATCCTGAAATATTTTCATCATATTCCTTCTCTTTTCCATCACTAAGAAGCAACGCTCTCACAGAGCAAGTGTGTCATGTCGAACACTAACATTGTTCAGACATTTTTAAAAGCTTGTCTGACACTTTCTGAATATGTCTTAGTGAAAAAATTAAATTTATAATATCAGGCAACTTCTTGACACTGTACAAATACTTCAATGACACTTTGAACAAGTCCCATGCGATAAATCTCTTCATAATAACAATATTTTGGATTCTTCAAAACACATGCAACTTATGCACAATAATTATGCAATGAAACATTAAAATATGAAATGTATACCTTTCAATTTAATTACCAGTATCTTGCATATTTTTTATTAACTTTAAATAAATTATTCATATATTTGATATATACAAAAAAATGTAAATAATATAAATTTCATCTTGAATTGTTAATTTTGTGTTCGTGTGTTGTCGAATGTATCCATGCTACTTCAATTGTAGATGACAAAATTTGTGAATGTTTTCTTGGTGTCTTTTGTTATTCGAAATATTCATATCATTCTATTATTTATTTAGAAAATTTCGAATTGTCTACATCTTCTTGCAGCAATATGTAAACATTTTACCTATCTCAGAATTTAAAGAAAGCTAGTTGATTCAACCTTGTACCGTTGTAGCAGCAATCTATTTCCTTGGCAGTTTTGAATTAAGATGAGAATGTGACTTTCAAATGCTATTGATCTAGCCGAAGATTCAACTTCTTTTGCCTGTCTTTTAACATTTGTATTTAAAAGGGCTATTTTAGTATTTTTCTTGTATTATGCCACAATGATAAATGCTAAATGAATAGTCTTAGTAGTTATGTCCATAACATGCATGTAGGATTTAAATATCTCCCCTTTGCTTCAGTTAAGCGTTCTACAGCGAAGTTTTTATCTTTGAATAAGATAAACTCCCTAATGGAAAGATTTTTGTAAGATAATCATTAGTTTTAAACGAAGAATCCATTTTTGAAGATTCAAACTTTGAGGTAGTTTATCTTTTGTGAAGCAACCACCAGCCCCACAGCTCGTATGGAGGGTGAATGTTCATATTGCCCTCTCAACCCAGAGAGGGATGAATCCCCTAAAATGAAAATAAATAAATTATTTGGACTATTATTCTTGACTTAGATAGTTATTAAACGTTTCAAAATAAGAACAAAATGAATTAACTTTTGCTATTGTATAAATAATGCAATACTACGTACAAACTATAAAAAATAATTTGTTTACAAACAAATCCTAATCGTACCCGTATGCTGTATCCTACTATTTTTTATTTTATCATATTGCCGTATCCGTATCGTATCCTAACCGTATATGTATCCGTGCCTCCTAGGTATTTAGAAGTTCTGATACAGTAGGCCGAGCATATAATTACTCTCGATTTGAATTTTTCACTTTCAATACAAGTGCTAGACTTTAAAACACTCTTTTTTGCATCCTACATGGCATTAATCTCGTTTGCAAATTTTTCGTTTGACACAGAGATGTTGAAACAAAGAAGGTAAGCAAGAACGAAGAAGATAAGCACAAACAATACTGCTACAAACATAGAATAAAAGGCGTGACTCAGTCCATTCTAGATGTAGCTTGTGTGCATCACAATTTGAATCATGACTATATATTTCATTTTCTGTGCTCTTTTTCCATATCCAGAAATATAAGAATTTTCCCTTCTCCTTAGTGAGATATTTTCAGAATTGAATTCTTGTGTTTGCTATTTTTGCTGTAGAACAAGACAATGCTTAAGTGATATGCAGTGTATGTAACTGATAATTAAGTGTATGCTTAGAAATTGACATGCTTATATATGGGTTGGAATTTAATCAACTGATGTGGAGACAAACGGTCTTTTATCATTGTGATGTTCAAATAATTTGAGAAGACCAACTCTTTTCCTTTTTTTTGTTTAGGGCTTTTGCCGCATTGGTCATTCAGTGTTACCATTTGCATCGAATTTTTCCAGATATCTTTCCACGGAAATTTTGGTGACACTGAGAATTTTTTTTCTCCCTTCTTATATTTCAAGCAGTTTGGAAGATTTTGGATGGATTTTATTAATTTTATTTCAGATTATTGGTTTTTTATTTCTGTCTTGGAAAATAAGGAATTTTGTGCTTGCTGTTTTTGTTTGTGAGAGCAGCAGTACCATGCTCCTGTCTTGATAGAGAGCTAGCAACCAATTTGAGAGAGAGGAAATTGGTGTCAAGCATCACATTTGTCTATCAACAACACAGGGCCATCGACTCTGGTATGATCGATATGTTGCTTTTTATTTAACTATGAAGTTTGATGTTTATGACTTTTTTTTTTAATTCAATACTATAATCATATTATTGACTATGGTTGCCCCTTCATAGGGAAATTGCTGGGGATAAGAGGAGTTGAATTCTCCTTGCTGGTTACACAATGCAATATGAGTTCTGCTAATGATTGAAAAGCCAATAATAATAGATATGCATTCAATCCGGATCTTTGAGAGGATGGAAAGCGATGGGATAAAAGCCGAGCACGTGTGATAGAGCGGCTTGGATGCTTGGATTCTTTGGCCGCCTTCCTGATATGAGTCTAGCAGCAGAACCATGGGGGCTGTTATGAGGCCTTCAAGGCAATCCTAGAGCAAGGTTTTGATCAATTTGATGTTGAAATGGACTAAGAAGTTGCATTGAAAATGTTACGGGAGGGAGCGCCTATCCACTTTCCTCACAAGTCCTAGTAGAAGAGTGAAAGAAGCTTATGGACAGAACCAAAAGCACCATCGGGGCATACCCTTCGAAAGAGCAACAAAGTTGAGGATATGCTTGATAACATGGGAGCAGATCAAAACGACCACTCGGTCGCCCTTTTGTCTACTCAGCGCAGAGTTGTCTGGTTTAGTCTTTGAGAGGCCCTGAACTTTTTGTTTGTTTTGCCCCCCCCCCCTTTTCTTTTATCTTTCCTACTCACCAAAAAAAAGAAAAAGAAAAAACAGAGCAAGACAACTGTGGAGTTGTAGTTGTTTCACTTATTTTTGCTGACCATGTTGGGTAAAATACCCATGTCCTGCTTTGGCAAATCTCAATTCCTTTTCATCTGGGGAAAAGCAACTTGATCTTTTCTGGCTTGATGATCAGGTTTGGCTCCACCTCTAACAGGAGCTCTGGTGCTAGGACTCAATCCAGCCAGAGGTTTTCCTGTGGCTACCTTGTTATGTTACAATACGCTAAGCAATTTGGCAGGAATTGATCGGGTCAGATTCTGCCCCGGACACGATGGTTGATTTTCCCTAGATCAGCTATTTCAATTTTTTCTTGGACACCCTAATGAAAAATTTTCTGGCATTCTTTTGAAGGATTAGTGTTATAAGTCAATTCTTGTGTGGGATTTCATAAGAGGGTAGCGGGAATCAATATGAATTAATTAAGCTGCTACTGTTATTTTTTTTCCTACTAGAAAACGTGGTATACGATGAAATCATTATGTGAGCATTCACGGTAGCTAATTTTACAGCTTCAAAGACACATTTTTATAATGTCTAAATGTAATATATCCCCAGTTTTTTTACGGTTAATGTTCAACTATTGGCTAGTGAAAATTTAGTCGGCAATTTTTAGGGTTTTAAATATTGGTCATTATGTCTCGTTAATGGGTTTCTGAAATTTTTGATATTTATATTTATTAATGTATTTGTTAATATTGTTTGTTATTGACCGATACGGATAATATTGATACAATTTAGAGTTCATTTGGCAACATGGTTTTAAGTTAATTTTTTGATTTTAAGTTAGAAAGTCAAAAAATTCGTTTAATTAAAATATGTGACTTTTAAACCAAAGGTTTAAAATAATTTTAAGCTAAAGGATAAAAAGTCTTCTTTAAAGTTATTATAATTTTTAAAAATTTATTTTTAGATAATTTTATATTCAATAATGATTTTGTTTGATAGATTTTAATGAGTAGATTTTAAACATATAATTTTTATAAAAAATAGATGTGTATAATACAAATTATGATATTTTTAAAAAATATAAAAAATTTTATGTAAAAACCAAAGAACTGCCAAAATTTTTCTAAGTTAAAAAATGAAATTTTTTGGTTTTTAGAATTTTAAATCAAAAGTTAAAAAATTGGTTTTAAGTCCGCTTAAAACTGGTAGCCAACGAGCACTTAGGCTTGAAAAATACAAGCATTGGAAGTTTGTGCTGGTAGGCAAAATATGATTTTGTAAAAGTGAAGTATAAGGTACTTTTGAGCTATTATGGAGGCAATGGTACGTGGTCGAGAATATTTAATACGCACCAAGTGGATCACTTTTGTTTTCTATCTACTCACAAAAGTGGATTAATATTATTTTATCATAATATTTTTTACTATTCAATACGTAATAAGTGAATTATTTTTATTTTTTACCTACTCAAAAAGGTAGATTAATATTATTTTACTAAAGCATTTTCTACTTAATCGGGAGTGTTAAGTAAACTATTAAATAATTACTTAAGATGTGCTTAGAATTCATTACCTTGTTGGGTGAACCTAGTAAACTTTACTAATTGATTTTTAATTAGAAATTATGCAGCCAATAATTTGCTAATTTATATAATAAGATAAAATAATTTGATGTAATATTTATATTAGTGTCAAAAAATTAACTTTTGAAATAAAACAATTTTAACGTTCATTTTGTTCTCTCATCTCTCATTTTTTTTATATAAAAAGTAAAAAATATTTATTAATATTACTTCTCTTTTTATTAATTTAATAAAAAAACTATTTAATTTTTACTTTTATTATTTTCTGCTTATTTTATTATCTTCATAAATTAGCAAACTAACAAAGTAATATATTTTAATTGAACGCTTAAAATTAGGATTAACTAACTGTTAAATTATTACTATGATGGTATGTTTAATTTTTAAATTACTAAATTTAAATAATTAAATAATTTTAAGCACGAGCCATAACTAAAATCTATACATTACAACATTGTTTCAATATAAATACTTGTGTTGCGCTTAGCTTTATGGTCATGTAACCAAACTTTCTAGTGGTTGACAATATATATATATATATATAATTAATATGCTTAAAATTTTACAATTATTTTTATTTTGTTATGTATCATTTAGATGTAAAGACAATATAGTACCACGTAAAATTTGGTATCTCTATTGAAAATATAAAAATACCTCTATTAATTTTATATCTTTCTCCTATTATTGTATTTATGAACCACAGAAAATGTAAAATACCTTTAGTATACTTAAATTTTTGCAATTTTATTATATTTTATTAATAATCCTATAAAATTTCACGGTGACCCAAATAATTATCATAATTCCCAGCCTTGCACCTCTAATCATCTAACCTTAATCTCATATCTTATAACAGAAATAAAATCAACACCGGAAACACAAAAGGATGAATGCAGCATTTGGGAAATAATAATTAACTTACAGGAAAAAAATTAAATACTCGAGGTTTAACCCGAATACAAACGCGTAGAAATCTATTAATGAGCTTAAATATAATTAACTAATAGAAAAAAATTAAATACTCATAGTTTAACTTTTTTTTAAAGGAAAGAATATATTATTAATCAATGAAAAAAGCCATGGCTTCTTTACACAAGATAGAAACAGCCTATTTCGGACATGTGTTCGTCCATAAAAGACTACCCTCAATGCCAAGCTCTGCTTTTGCAAACTCATGTGTAATATTGTTTCTTACTCTATTTGCATAGATACACTCCTTGTAGAAATTAGCTAAGACCATTTTGCACTCCCTTAATATGTGACTAATCACCAAAAAACCCTCCATGGACTTGTTTATTGCATTGACGATGTTGAAAGCATCACTTTTCATAACACACTGATCTATTGATAGATTCTTAGCAACTCTCGTCATGAAGGATAGCTAGAGCTTTAGTTGTCTCTGGTGAGCTCCATCCAAGTAGCCGTTTTGAGAAATCAGCCACGAAATGGCCTTCCCAATCTCGGATTATTCCCCTTAACCCTGCTTCATTTTTCTTCGTATCGCATGCCCTGTCCACATTTATTTTGTATGTTTCTTGACCCGGCAGGATCCAAGCCAAGGATGGATTGTTAGGTGACGCATTCTTCTTAGGGAGATCTCTGACATTTACTACAAGATATTGTGAGAGCAAGTCCTTCGTTCGAGCAATTGTGAGCCCTGTTGGCACGGTTTTGCCAGAGAAAATAAGAGAGTTCCTTTCATTCCAAATTTCCCAACCAATGGTCACGAACCAACCACATACCTCTTTCCTTTGGGTAAGCATTATTTTCGAAACCCAATCAGAAAACATACCAGTTCGAAGAGATAAAAGATGATGCATTGACGCATTATCCCATGTCCCCATTGCCCTGTCACAGCTCATTAGTATATGTTTAATTGTTTCTTCTGTTTCTCCACAACATCCGCATATCGTTTGGACTGGCACATTTTTGCTTGCCAGTCTCGTGGCTGTTGGTAGGGGCTGTTGGTAGGGCTTGGAGATTGCTTCGCCAGATAAAGATTTTGATTTTAGATGAAACCTGAAGATTCCACATCTTGGTCCACCAACTTAGCTGTGACTGTATACTTGGTCATGTCCTAATAGGCTTAGGGTTCTTCTCGTCTTCCATTTCCCTTGTCACCTAGTAGCCTGTCTTCACTAAATACACTCAATCTTTTGAATAAAACTAAATATGCTTGTCTTCTCCTGCTACATAGCTTCGAGGCAGTGCTAGAATCATCTCGGCATCTTCAGACAGGAAGTTTGTTCGGATCTTCATTTCTTCCCATAGAAAATTATGGTCCATTAGATCTCTGACAGTGGCATCCAAACCCAAGGTTGGGGGTGAATAGACCTTCAAAGATTTCAGCCTAGGGATCCATCTATTCGAGTAGACTTTGATGTTTGTATCTTTCGCGACACGCTAGATCGTTCTTTTCTTAACGATAGCTTGTCCTTGGAGAAGACTTCTCCATATAAAGGAGGGTCTAGAGCCCAGTTGCACTCCATGAAAGACTGTTGAGGGAAATATTTTTCTTTGTACACCTGTCCCACCAAGGAAGAGGGAAACTAGAGGATCCGCCACCCCTGCTTTGCTAACATACGGTTAGGGTTTTGAAACCCCAAACGAGCTGTCAAAGACTCGATCTTCTTCCTCAGCCCCCGGATCACCGTCACAGCCTCGGACCACCACTGGATCGCTGGAAAAAGTCTAAAAAAGAAGCCCAAATAGCTCCTTCACCCTGCCGAAAATTCTGTTGTGTACCGGGTTTGTGCGACCAACTTCCAGCGGCTGTTTGTCGCTTCTCCAGGACCTAAAAGTGTCTCAAAAAATTACTAGAGCGTGCTAACATCCCGAACCAGATCTTCGCAAAACATTGCGCCAAAATTCGAAGCAGAAGTGCCCCGAAAAAATCTTCAAAAATTGAGTCACTGTTCATGGTGGGATTCTGTAGCACCTTCTTTGAAAATTTTTTCGAACCCCTTCCCGTTGTCGCCTTGCCACCAACAAACTACCATTGGAAAGCTAACAGATTGAACTTAATTCTAGCGAAAAAATTGCTTCAAATTTTTTTTTCAAAAGCCTTAAAAACTGCTGCCGAACGCAGCGACAGTGCACTGTCCGCACAGGTTGCCGCCGCTCCTTCTTGCTTTTCTTCCCCATTTTCGATCTTCCGTTCCGTGATTCGATTTACAAGATGAATCCAGAAAAATAAATCGAATGAAATATAAATTACAACGCATAACCTATGCCTCCACTTGCGAGACTTACATTCAACCTAATCTCGATTTAAAAACCGTCGAGATACACGGTAAAAAAATAATATAAATAAACCATACATTTAAACAATTAATGAACTGGATCATAACGACGTATGCTACAAAACAAAGGTTAGGAGGCATGTTTTTCAAGAAAAATGCACTGTCGCTCTGATACCATTGTTAGAGCCGCGTAGCGGAAAAAGTTTTATGAACGACGTCGTGACCGTAAAAAACGACGTTGTGCGATTTTCATGAAAAGTAATAAAATAATATGATATTTTATGATTAAATATACCTTCAAGAAACTTGAACAAGTTTCTTTGATGCCGTACAATGATTCGAGATGACCCAACGATCTTCTCACGTATATCCTGACGCACGCGACAATCCAGGCGAGTGGGCATCGATCCAGATCTTCATGTATTCTTGCATTGATTTCTTCTCACACTTATCTCCAAAAGGCAAAATATGGATTGCCAAAAGGGAGAGAGAGTGTGGCGGCTAGGTTAGGAGAATTAGGATTTTTTTTGTTTCGTTTTGAAGCCTCATTTTATAATATAAAAGAATATATTATATTAAATATATATATCCATACTTTCCTAAAAGAATAAAAAAGAATATAAACTTAACATAAAACAAACCCATCTTCTCCCTATTAGGGCCAACCACCTAGGGAGTAATTCCTAAGTGTTCCAAATTCCAAAACCGTCCTCAAATAATTTAATTTAATTCCTGAATCTCTCCGGCAGCAAAATCGTCATTCAAATTAAATTAAATAATAACCGAAACCAATAAGAAAAATAACCATGCGTATAGTGGGTTATGTGAAGGATTACGAGGAAGTATAGGACTCGGGCTAACCGTACGAGAAAATCGGATATCCTTAACTCTGTCTCCAGGTTAGATCATTTGTCTCACAAACCAGAACTTATTCCACTAAAGGTCATGACTGAACTTTCGGTCCCAACTCAAATTATGTCTTGAGTTTCTAATTATCAAATGCACTGAATACTCTCCACGTTAAAGATATAGATTCCCGATAAATAAATTAGGTTACTGACAACCCGATTTAATTATTGTATTTTCCTCGTAACCGCGCCGCTTAACCTTTTGATATGCCGGATCCGAAGACTCACTGTACAAGTTTAGCATAATCAAACCTATAAGCAAAGCACACGAGGGGAAACTCCTCAACTTAAATCGGACGTGATTTTCGTCAGCTGATTATCAATTATTGGACAAACAATGCCAGTACCCAACTCATCGGTATTGTTGATCTCATGGAGAAAATCTCAACTATTGACGACTCAAAG
>JAOTRH010488691.1:0-58366 GCA_034768845.1 Heliamphora exappendiculata
GACACCAAAGTTCTGCAGGGGGCTTCGGGACTTTTGGGTCGACACGATTTGTCGTGGGGTCGACACCAAAATTCTACAGGCAGTCTCGGTTGATTTGTGTCGACTCGTTTGTCTATTTAGGTCGACCCAACCTTTCTGAACTCAAAAGTGAAAAACACTTTTGTGTCGACACAATCTGGTTTGTGTCGACTCGAAAAGAGTCCCTGTTACTTCTGTGCTGTTTTTGTGTTGACACAAAACGCATTTGTGTTGACACTAACATTTCAGTACCTGAGGATCAACTTGAAACATAGTTAGGGTGTTAAACCAATTGATCAAATTCAAGTTGACATACTTGATAAGATTCAAGTGTACATTGCCTCAGGTAATTTGACTTGTATTTAAATCAACACAGAAGAGTAATCCTTTTTACAGAATTCTTAAGTGTTTGAATCAAGTCGCACCTTTTTGCTAATGTGTCATCTTTGATTGTTCAACTTGGGTTAACACTTTCATTTGGAGATAAAAATTATTATTCAATTAGAGACAATTATATATAGAAAATGAATTATAAAAAACGTCAAATTCAATTAAAGAAGCCCTTGGGCTAACAGTTACTAACATGCCGATTTAATTATCCTCTTCTCCTCGCAACCGCACCGCTTAATATTTTGATATGCCGGATCCAAAGCTCCACGGTACAGATTTAGCATAATCAAACCTATAAGCAAAGAACACGAGGGGGAACTCCTCAACCTAAGTCGGGTGTGGTTTACCAGGCAGACAGTCTAGTGAAATGAAGGACTGCTTGATACTCCTCAAACTTGTAGCTCTACCTCCTAAGGTAAACACATATCCTAAGGTAGACTTATGGGAATCCCTGTCAGACTGAAAATCTGAGTCTGTGTACCCCAAAAGTACTAGACTGTCTGCCTGGTAAACTAATATATAATCTTTAGTCCTTTTTAGGTACTTAATTGTATTCTTTACTGCAGTCTAATACTCTTGCCCTAGATTAGACTGATATCTTCTAACCATGTCAACGGCAAAGCAGATGTTGGGTCTAGTGTAAAGCATAGCATACGCGAGGCTTTCCACTATCGAAGCATAAGGAACCGCCTTCATCTTCTCTATCTGATCTGGTGTCTTAGGACACTGATCATTGGATAGTGTGATTCTATGCCTGAAAGGAAGAAACCATTTCTTGGAATCTTGTATGCTAAAACGAGCAAAGATATCATCGATATACTTTGCTTGTGATAAGCCCAACATCTTTTATTTTTGATATCGCACAAGCTTAATCCCAAGGATGTGACTGGCTTTTTCCAAGTCCTTCATATCGACCTACGCAGATAACCATACTTTAACAGTAGATAATGCTCTGACATCATTTTTGATAAGTAAGATATCATCTACATAAAGTACTATGAAGATCACCATACTTTCGTCACGCTTCTTGTACACACAAGACTCATTCAGATTTTGATTAAAACCGTAAGACTTTAGAACTTGTTCAAACCGAGTGTTCCTAAACCTTGATGGCTGCTTAAGTCCATAAATGGATCTCTTAAGATTGCACAACATGTGCTCCTGGCCCTTTGTGATGAATCAATCTGGCTGTATCATATGGATACACTCAGTTAAGGAAAGCTATCTTGACGTCCATTTATTAGATTTCGTAATCGAGATGTGCGGCAATAGGTAAGAGAATCTGAATAGACTTAAGCATGGCTACTGACGAAAAGGTTTCCTCATGATCGATCCATTCTTTCTGAGTAAACCCTTTAGCAATAAGCCTAGCTTTGAAGGTTTCAATCTTTCCATCTGCTCTTCTCTTCATCTCGTAGATCCACTTGCATTCAATGGGTTTTATCTCTTTGGATGGTTCTACAAGTTCCCAGGCCTGATTGGAATACATAGATTCCATCTCTAAATTCATAGTCTTTTGCCAAAGATCTACATCTTTGTCTTGTAGTGCTTCATTGTAGTTACATGGTTTAGTATCCAGTTCTGTTGGGATCTTGCCATACGACTCTTCTAAGAACATATATCCATCAGGTTGATGAATAACCCTCTCACTATGACGAGGCACTACTTGTGTCTATGTACTAGCAGTAATAGGCTGCGCAAAATCTGGACCATGTGCATCAGCACCCTGTTCTTGATTTATACCTGTCCCGATAATTCTCCCACTACAATGAGAATATTAGTAACTAGTGGTTTCTCTTCGGTTCTACTGGTATTTCCTCTCGATTCTTCCAGAACAATTTTGCTATTGGGCATGTGATCCACATTATAATCCTCGTCCAAGAATCAGGCATTGGTGCTAACAAAGACCTTCGAATCCTTAGTATTATAAAATAGACCACCTTTGTTCCCTTGGGACATCCCACAAAGAAATAGACTTTTGTCATCGATTCCAGCTTACCAATGTTCCCTTTCAGCACATGTGCTGAACACACTCAAATATGAATGTGTTTCAGACTAGGCTTACGCCAAGTTCACAATTCTGTGAGAGTAGAAGGTACTGACTTAGAAGGTACCAAGTTCAGAATCTAAGCTGCTGTTTCTAAAGTGAGTCCCCAAAACGAATTCGGTAAATCTGAATAACTCATCATTAACCTTACCATCTCCATAAGAGTTATATATTCCTTCTTTTTGCTACACTATTCTGTTGTGGAGTGTCCGGTGCAGTCAACTGGGATGTAATCCCTTCTGATGACAAGTAGTCCTTAAACTCTCCAAAGATATATTTTCCACCACGGTCGGATCGTAGTAATTTAATACTTTTATCTAGACGCTTCTCCGGCTCCGCCTTGATTTTTTTAAATTTCTTAAAGCATTCAGACTTACGGTGCATCAGGTAAATGAATCCATGCCTTGAGTAGTCATCAATGAAACTGATGAAGTACTCAAAGCCACTTTTAGCCTGGATTATCATAGGACCACATACATCAGAATGAACTAGTTCTAACGGTTCTTTAGCTCTATAGCATTTGGCCGAAAAGGGCCTCTTGGTCATCTTACCCACTAAGCAAGATTCACAGACTGAAAGTGCCTTCACTTTTAATGAACTCAAAGGTTCATCTACTACCAGTATGTTTATCAATTTTAGATTAATATGACCCAAGTGTAAGTGCCAAATAAACGTTTTGTTCATTAAAGAAGAAAACTTTCTCTTATATGGTAAAGTAGATGTGTTATTCATTTCAGTTAGTTGCAGTGTAGGAGAAATTGAAGTAATAATATAAAGATCATCCACCCATGTACTAGAATAGATAAATCGTTTATTATCCTTAATAACCACAGAATTATTAAAATAAACTAAATATTCGTCTTTTGCCAATTCAGAAACGAAAATCAAGTTCCATCTAATGGCAGGTACATAAAGACAATATCTCAATGGTAAAATTCGATCTCTACCAAAATTGATAATGACATCTCCTACTGCAACTGCTGTTATATTTGTATTATTACCCATATGCAGGTAAATCTCCCCATCATTAAGTTATCAAGTTTTCTGGAACCCTTACAATGAATTGCAGATATGATTAGTGGCTCCCGTATCTATAAATCAAGTACCGGTAGATAACAAAACTAAACATATTTTCACAACCAGTGAACTGAAATTACCCTATTTGTTCTACCTTATGAGAAATACTGGACATAACATTTTTTAGTGTCGGGTCCGATTGTTGTGAAAATATTTGCTTTTTTACTTTTTCATGCCAGTTTGTAGCCCACTAACTACATTGGAAATCGTGTCTCCCTGTTTCTGAACTTTTTTCTTCTTTTTGCCTTTTGACCTCGAAAAAGAACATTTTTTTAAAACAGACACATTTTCTGGTATTAAAGGAATACTATATGTAGTTAAAGCTATATCTATGTTACATTTTTAGCCAACAAAATTCAGTCCCATTAGTTTGATTTCTTTGAGTATTTAAGCAAGTGGGTTGAAAGCTATTTTAATCATAAGAATCAGATGACTAAAATTTCGTTAATTATGATAAAAAACTTTAAATTTATTTTAATTTAGTTCTCCCTACCATTTTGAAATTAATTCACCAGTAGTCTGGTAACCTGAGAATAGCATACCACGGTGGGTGGACGTCTACTATCAATCATAAGACCAAATAGGCAAATTCCTTTTAATTTTACTATCTACGCAACTGATATTCCAAGTAGAATTAAATAGCTGACATAGTTTCGATCTAATATATAATAGAAGTGACTCAGATGAAGAGGATGCTATCGTATACAGCTAAGTGTTAACCATCACCTAATTTCAAATCAATCACTTCGTAATGAACCCTTCAGATGGAGAAGTGATCCATACTAATAATTATCCAGAATTATTCATAAATGAGATTTGTATTGGCAATACTACAATTAATCTGTCCGATGGGGAGGAAGGCCTTCTTGCCAACACGCAGGGTTTAATTGCATCGCCTACAAACTGGTGATGGAGACCGCGAGATTTATCTATGAATAATTATTTCTCTTACTTAGACTTTTAAAATATTTTTGAGAGTTATAAAATTCTGTTTAATTAAAATAAATTTATTAATTTCAAAAGTCACACGATCTGAAATAATCAAACATCTTTTTGTGTACACAGTTCTAATGATTCAGATTTATCAAAATATCTTTTCATGTTTAAATGCATAACAAATAAAATTTAATAAATACATAGTTTTTTCTTTAGCTTTTTAGCTAAGGTAGTGATTAAGTGCATTTATTTATTTTATTTTTTATTTTTTATTTTTTAAAAAATAATAATTTATTTTGATTAAACATTATTTAATTTAATTATTTTAGAATTCAGAATTAATTTTCACATTTTTCTAAGATATTCGATTTTAAAAAAATCATCTTAAACGTGATATTTTGTAAAAAATAAAATATTTAAATTTTTTTCATTTAATTAAGAGTAATTAATTAAAAAACTTAATTTTATTTTTCATAACAAAATATTTTAATTAAAATTGAATATTCGAATTAATTAAATTAACAGGATAAATAAAATCAATATGTATCATTCACGCAGTTAATATAAAAAAATAAATTAAATGAAAGATAAATATATCCCAATTTTATAATTGAATCAAAATTTTAAAGAATTTCAATTTCCTGTTTAAAAGAATAAATTTCACTAATTTTTGAATAAATTTCACTAATTTTTTTCTGAATCAGCTTGCTTGTTTGAATAAACACTACTTGTGTTTGATTTGCAAACTTCTCCTTGCTTAGTGATAGGGCAGAAGCTGTTTGGGATTTGTTAAAATACAACTGCTTTTTGAAAAGAAAAAAAAAAATTGCTTGCACCGAAACAGTTTCAGCAGCCTAAACTGCACCAAACACAGCGCCTTGTTTGGGACTAAAAGTCTGCAGCATTTTTGCTATTTGGGAAACTGCTGTAGTTTGCTTTTGATTGGAAAAAGGCGCTGCTGTAATTTGTTGAAGCTTCAGTTTTGGAAAAAAAAACTTTTTCATTGATTGGGAATTGCCGCTGCTCCTATTGTGGGAATTGCCGAAACAACTTTAGGCTATGTTTGTCAGTGGTTTTTGAAACAGCTTTTTCTTTGGAAAATCGAAAACTGCCTGTTTGGGTTGCTTGGGAATTGCGCCAAACTGGGACTGATTGCCGAAACAGCCAAAGGCGTTGTTTGGCTTTTGCGCCGCTTAGGAAAACCACTTATGCTGAAACAGCCTAGGGAATTTTCGAAAAGCGCTATTTGGTGTTGGTGCTGCTGCGTCGCTTCTTGGCTGCTACGGCTGTTTGGCTGTGGCGGCGGCTTTTTTTTCATATAAAAGAAAAAATTGGAGATAAAAAAATTGCAAATCAATAAGAAAAAAACCCGATTGCCACCACCAACCACCGCCGGTTGCCGCCGCCTTTGTTCTTCCAAACCCGTTCTTATTGTTTCTTTCTAATAAATTAGAAAAAAAAATTACATCGAAACCTACGTCCCGTATGCTCACCTTCGATTTTAAAAAAATTAATCTATCACGATCAACTCCCGTGATTAAAAAAATAATCATCATCTATGCATTCAATTAAACATGAATACAAATGATGATCATAAAATCGAGATTACAATGCCTGCAAAACAAAGTTAGCAACTGTTCTAAAACTACCTAGTCCCCAATAATCGAAAACAAAAAACAAAACGACTCTGATACCAATTTGTTGGAGGTAAAACTGCCAAGATCATTATTTTTGTAAATAATTTTTGATAAAAAATTAACTGGACGGGCAAACGCCAAAACGGGCTCCAGATAAATCTTTTAACGTTTAAACGATCAAAATAAAATCCACGCAACAAGAGTTAATTTAGAAAAATACCTTTTGTTGATCTATTTTTCAACTATGATTTGATTCTGAGTTGAAACTCCTGTCAGATCTTCTACTGTATTCCCTTACGCGATCCTCCAACGTAGTGTAGGCTACGGACTATTAAAAGCTCGTGCTGGCCAAACCAAGATATATTTAGTCTTGAAAGACAAGTTATGATATATCAATATAAAACTGGTTCAGCCTATCCGCATATATACAGGGTTACAGTAGGGACCTGAGGAGTAATTATGAGTAAGACTTATAGTGGAAAACAGAAACCTACTAGCGGCTTCTGTAATTATGAAAAGACACAACAGTTTTTACAATTTTCATAAAACACCAAATTACAGTTCACACCACCAAAGAATTATAATTGCACTCTGACCCATAATTTCAAGATCTTCTTGCATTGAGCTCCTATTATTAAATGCTTACCATTTCTCGCCACGTTAAGATTCTCGATACCCGCCAATTAAACTTAATGACTGATAATTTAATTTAATCGGCATCTTGATATTCCTTAATCCCTTCCGCTTAACTTATTTAACTGCTGGATAATCAAATCCACCAGCAGGGTTTGGCCCGGTCAAAACTTATAAGCATCCTTAAGGGGGTATCGTCAATCTCGATCTTTTGGGATGTGCATTCTGTCAATAATTAATATTTTCTATATAAATAATACTGCTATCAAACTCACCGAGAATATAGACCCATATAAGATCGCACCCTCTAATGAATCAAAACAACGAATATTAAATATATGAAAATCAATAATTATTTTAAGTTTAAAAGGACAATCACTAATCATAATAACATTGTGGTTTGAATTAATTTATACAGTCAGTATAAAATTAATTACCCAAAATATCCCCATCAATACACACAAAGTTTACTGACACAGAGAGTCGAAACAATAGACGATACTATTATCTGTTCTTTGTAACCAAGACAGGCCGCCTAAAACTCGGTGTCACAGTCGTATCGATGGTATGTTCATTTCTATCTAAACTGCGAGCATAAAACTTATATTTAGTAAGAATCTAAAATCTGATCTTCTGTGTGTAAGTCATACTCTACACACTAGATTAAATCCTATATAGAGTGTTGGACATCCATGCATAACAAATAAATAATATGCATACTTTGCTCATAAAGATTTTTATAAAATAAAAAAGTAATTTTATGAAAATAAAATTAAATACTAAACCAGTTTTATAACTTGTCTTTTAAGACTAATGCTGTCCTAGTTCTTCCGGTACGAGTTCTCGGAGAATTATAGTCCACACTATATCCAGAAATTACAGAAAGAAATACAGTAGAAGATCTGACAGGTGCTTCAACTCGGATTCAAATCGTAGTTGAACATTCGACCGGTAAAAATGTATTCTTCTAAATTAACTTTGCATGCACGAATTTTATTTTGATCGTTTGTCATTAAAATTTTTATTTAGAGTCTATTTTGGCAATTGTCCGTCCAGTTAATATTTTTCGTTAATCGTTTTTAAAAATAAAGATCTTAACAGTTTTGCTTCAAACAATTGGTATCAGAGCCGTTTTGTTTTTTATTTTCGGTTATCAGGGTCAGGTAGTTTTAGAACTGTTACTAACTTTATTTTGTAGGCATTTTAATTTCGATTTAATAATCGTCATTTATTTTTCATGTTTGATTGAATGGTGTGAATGATGATTATTTTTTTAATCACGGGGGTTGACCGTGATAGATTGAATGTGAACCTTCGGGACATATGATCGATGTAATAGCTAGTTTTTTATTTTTAAATATTTATTTAGATTATTTAAGAATAGGTTGAACATGTCCAAGAACACGAAGAATGGAGGCGGCACCGGTGGTGGTTATGGTTTTGACGAGCCACAAATTGCGGTTTGTTTTTAATAGTTTTAAACAATTTTTTTGATGAGTTTTTTGGCAGTATTTATGTATAAAAATAGCATAAAAAATAAGTTAAAAATAGTAAAAAAATTTACCAAAACCGCTCAGTTTCGACGGTAATTTTTATGATTTTTGAGCCATTTTGGGACTATTTTTTGAGAAATTTTTTAAACATAAAATAGCAGTAAAACATATCTCAAAATACTATAGAAAATAAAAAAAAAACTGGATGAAAATCACAACCCAAACAGGCGGCAAACAAGCCGATGGCAACAGCTTCTAGGTAGTTTTCCAATAGTTTTTCGGGCCGTTATCAAGAAATTTCTTTGACAAAACGATAGTACTTTTTGAGAGTTTTCTTTTGATATAAAGTACATCAAAAACAGAGTTCGAATGAGGCCAGAACGGCCTCGGGAAGTTGGCGGTTAAAGGCGGGAGCGCTAGGTGTGGCGGCAGTAGCTTTGGGCAGTGTTTTCGATAGCTTTCTGGGCCTTTTTTGAGCAGAATTTTTCATAGAAAAATAGTAATTTTTGAGAGCTTTTTTAAATATAAAGTACGTCAAAAACTGAGTTCGGAAGATGTCGAAAGGGCCCCAAGAAGTTGGCTGTGCAGTGCTTTTGCAGACAATAGCATTTCTTGTTGTTTGGATAGTTTTTTCATCTATTTTTCGGACATTTTTTCAGCAGATTTTTTGACATAAAAATCCTATATTTCGAGAGTTTTCCAACGATATAAAACTCATCGAAAACCAAGATCGTATGAGGCGGCAAGAGCCGCTTGATGGTGGCTCTCGAGACTGATTTTGATGTATATTCTGATATATATAAAAGATTGATATGATATATATATTGATATATCATATAGTATCATGGAAGCTTGATGTAATCATGACACTGAATCAAAGGCGAATAAGGATTGAAACAGTTGATTCTCATAGGAAGACTAAAACACCTTTATGTTTCACTTGGATCATAAAATTGGAATATATGCATATCGTGTATATATATACATGAACTGCGTGGATAATTGCATATTATTTATCCTATTAATTTAATTATTTCGAAAATTCAGTTTTAATTAAAATATTTTGTAGCGAAAAATAAACATATAATTTTTTTAATTAATTAATTTTTTTGGATATTTTATTTTTTACAAAATATCATGTTTAAGAAGTTTTTTTTAAATCGAATATCTTGAAAAAACATGAAAATTAATTTCGAATTAATTAAATAAATAAATATTTAATCAAAATAAATTATTATTTTTAAAAAAATATGGAACGTAAAATAAAATAAATTAATACCTTTAATTACTACCTTAACTGAAAAGTTGGAAGAAAAACTGTGCAATTATAAAATTTTATTTGTTACGCATTTAAACATGAAAAGATGGTTTGATAAATCAAAATATTTTAAATCGTGTACACGGAAAGTTGTTTGATTCTTTCAGATTGTGGAATTTTCGAAATTAATAAATTTATTTTAATTAAACAGATTTTTATAAATCTCAAAAAATATTTTAAAAATCTAAGTAGAAGAGAGAATTTATTCACAGATAAATTATGCTGTCTCAATCACTAGTTTGTAGGCGATACAATTAGACCCTATATGTAGAGAGTAAGGTCTTCCTCTCCAACAGACAGATTAATTGCGTTATTGCCCAAAAAAACCTCCTTTAAGGATAATTCTGGATAATAGTTAGTGTAGATTACTTCTCCATCTGAATGGTTCATTACGAAGTGATTAATTTGGGATTAGGTGATGGTTAATACTTAGCTGTACATAATAGTATACTCTCCATCTGAGTCACTATTATTATATACTGGACCGAAACTATGTTAACTATTTAATTTTACTTGGAATGGTCAGTTGGTTAGATAGTAAAATTAAAAAGAATTGGCCTGTCTTATCTTATGAAGGATAGTAGACGTCCTCCCATCGAAACATGTTATTCTCAAGTTACCAGACTGCTAGTGAATTAATTTTAAAATGGTAGAGGAAACAAAATTAAAATAAATTTTAAATTTTGCTCATCATAATTAACGGGTTTTTTTTTTTAATTTTGTGATTCTCAAAATTAAAATGGATTTCAACCCACTCGTTTCTAAACTCAAAGAAAATAAATTTACGGGACTGAATTTCGTTGACTGAAAATGTAACTTGGATATTACTTTAACTACAAATGGTATTCCATCAATACTAGAAAATGCATTTGTTTCTGGAAAAGGTTCTTCCTCTTGATCGAAAGGCATGAAGAAGAAAAAGTTTTTGAAAAAGTTTCTTCATCTGGGCCACGAACTGGTGTGAAAAATTCGAAAGGTAGATGTTTTCACTGCAACTAAACCTGGTACTGGAAAAAGCTATGCCAAGTATGTCTCAGAAGGCAGAACAAACAAGGTAATTTCTGTTTACTGGTTGTGGAAACATATTTAGCGATGTTATCTACCGATACCTGGTGCGTAGATACGAAAGCCATTAATCATGTCTGTAATTTATTGTAGGGGTTCTAGGAAACCCGACAACTTAGTGATGGGGAGATTTACCTGCATATGAACAATAATGCAAAGGTAACAACAGTTGTAGTCGGAGATGCCACTCTCAATTTTGATAGAGATTGAATTTTAATATTGAGAGATTGTCTTTATGTACCTGCCGTTAGATGGAACTTAGTTTTTGTTTCTAGATTGGCTAAAGATGGATATTTGATTTATTTTAATAATTTTGTGGTTATTAAAGATAATAAACGGATGTTCTGGTACATTAGTGGATAATCTTTATATTATTACTTCAATCTCCTACAGTGCAACTAACTGAAATAAATAACACATCTAATTTACTATATAAGAAAAAGTTTTCTTATTTAATGAACCAAATGTTTCTTTGGCACTTATACTTGGGTCATATTAATATAAAAAGTATAAAAAGATTGGTAGCAGATTGTGAGACCTTGACCCGCTTTCTTTTTTAGCATTTTTCGATATGCATTAGCGTTTTTGCTTTTGCATGTTTAAATACTTTTTGATGCATGATCGGGGTTTGATATGCATGCGGGGCAGGTTCCCGGGGTCGCGTGGTGTTGCAGTGCAAATTTCAAAAAATTGTGAAAAAAATATATTTTGGAGGCCTATAAATATCTAGAGTTAGATAATTTTAAAAGATATTTTCAAAACTTCTCAGTAAGTTTCTTTTTTTCTCTCTACCTTCTCTCTAAGTTCTCGGGGACCCGGGGCTCGGTTTCTGACGATCAGACAACGAATTTCTGTTATTGGCACGGTGGGCTACGCGTTCATTCAGATGGAATTCTATTTCGGTGTGGCTCGATTTTGCACGTGGTTCGAGACATTGAGTTTTTAACTCACCGAGGTAGGATTCTAGACCCTACTGCTGTATAAGGGTGTTACATGTAATTGTGTGTGTTTTTAACAGTTAGATTGCTGCAGATCTGAGTTTGTTTCATGTTGGGATTTTGGGCTAAAAACCTGTTTTCGGCGATTTTGGTGGATAAAATCGGGTATCGAGTGTTTCTTTCGTGGTTTAAGGTTAGACTTGGGCATGCGTATGTCCGAGGGTGTTGGATGGGAGTTTGGAGGTTTCGATTCGAGGCTTGGAGGTTGAAACCGTAGCTTGAAAACAATTTCTGGGCTTGGTCAGTCGACTGAACTCATAGGTTTAGTTGACGAGATCATAGTTCTTGGGGTTCATTCGACTGGACCTTGAGGGTCACCCGAATAAACTGTGTTTTGGACGTTCTGGGCTTTTTTCAGCGTGTTTTTCAGTCGACTGGGGGTTGGGTCCAGTCGACTAAAGTTCTGGACTGTTGGTTTTGTGGTTTTGGTTGGTTTCTTAGGTTTCCACTTGGTTTTCAATGGTATTCGGTTGATTGATTATGGGGTTAGTCAATTGAAATACTATGGGATTCCTTTTGGGGTTCAGTTGGTCAGGTCGTGGCTTTAGGAGTCGTGTTGTGGATTCGAGCGTTCGTTTAGGTGTCGTCCTTAGGGATGACGGGAATGGTTAGTTACGGGTTGTCGGGGCACGGTTGTGTGCGTACTGGTTTTGTGCGGGACGTGTGGGTTCTTGGTTCGGTTCATAGGTGGGTTTTGATGAGAATCGTTCTATGGGAGGTTCTGGTGTTGGCCTCCGGGTTAGATGTTGGTTGTCCTGGTGTGTGGAAGGGTCCCGATGTGTCACGCCTTAAGCACCAGGGTCACGCGAAAGCCCACCCAAAACATAGTTTGAGAAAATAGAATTTGCAGTTGGAAAACCATCAACTCAAAAATATACATCTTTTGGTTGAAACTCCCCACAGTTCAACTCTCATAAACAGAAAATATGCAATCTCATACATGAATAAGTATATCGCCTCAAGACGTACAAAACCAGCATTCTAAAACAGGCGCCACATGTATAAGTACATGTCCAAAATAGAAAACTACAACTGGTCTTCCGCCACCACAGGAATCTAGGTTAACTCCTCATGCTCACCTGAAAAGAGTTTACAGCAAAATTTCACACAGTGAACCGAAGCCCAGTAGAAAACAAATGGTAAAACTATAAATCTGGGTATGCAATTATAAGCATACGGGCTAAACCATAGGAGCCAAAAAGGTTTTTTTTTCCAAACCACAAGTTTTCCATCAGACTAACATGAGTCTCAAAAAGGTTTTATCTCATAAAATCTCACATTTTTTATCCTTCAAACTATGTATATCATTCTAACAGATATCATGCCACAGTTAAGGAAAAGCTGCAAATAAACAGTAAGCTCCACTCAGGCCACACAGCCGAGGAGAAAAGATCAAATGTAATCTTTTGTACCAACTCTGCCACACCGACAAAGGTAACAACTATAGACTCTCGTCCATTACCTTAGACCTATAGGCTTTGTAATGACAAGTTCTATACGGAGCCACGACAATGACGCCATTAACGGAGGCACCCGAACTGCTCAATTTACGGTGATAACCGAAGGTACAGAGCACCTACTGCTTAATTTACGGGACTTGAGCCCGAGAGTACAAAGCACCCACACACACTCAATTTATGGGGACTAACCCGAAGGTACAGAGCACCTACGCTGTGCACGTTTTTGGACTTACACTGAGAAGCAATGGAAGCCCAACTCAACCATACCCACTATCACGGTACATCTATGGAAAATATTTAGAAACCCACCGTAACTCAACTACGAAAACTCATAAAACAGTTCATACAACACATGTATAAAAAGATCCAATCCATTAAAATGGAGATCTAACATCATTTCTAGCAAAACGTTTAAAAGATGAGACTCAACCCCGCGGGTTAGCTCCAAACCTCCAAAAAGACGTCTTTCACCATTTTCTCAAAACACCTCGTTTTCAAATCTACTTTTGAAAACTACGGATACCACATACCCAAAACATGAATACAACCAAGAAAAGGTGTAAAGACCAACTTTTACCCAAAATTAAGGTTTACACATGAAAATCACATTTGATGTGTTTTCTACCCGGTGAAAACACTTATAATTACATATATCACCCGTTTGCAGCAGTAGGGTCTAAAATCCTACCTCGGAGTGTCAAGAACTTGACGCCTAAAAAATGAATGGCATCAGAACGAGAATCTAACCAGATGGATGCGAAGCCCTCAACCCCAGTAGCAAGGATTCACAAAGGATCAAACACAAAACCAAGCCCCGGGCCCAAAAAGCTAGAGAGAAGGCAGAGAAAAGGAAAAACGTAGCTGTTAAGAAAGGATTAAACAAATATCTCCAGCCCTTGGGATATTTATAAACACACCAAAAAGGTACTGTCCAGTCGATCGAACCCTTGAGTTCAGTCGATCGAACCCAAAATTTTCTGTTTTGTCGACTGAGCCACACCCTTCAGTCGATCGAACTGCTGGGCAGTGTATTTTTTGGTCCAAACACAAGCCAAACAAGCCTCTACCAAACCCTGGAAAGCGTATAACACATTTATATTTGCTGTTTTACAACTTTAAAGCATAACTCATGCATCGAGGCTATTCATATATTGAAGGAACATGCCAAATATATAAATACCATAAAAGAACAAGGCTCCGGGTCTCACAACTCTCCCCTCCTTAAGGAATTTTACCCCCAAAATTTGCAACAAGGTCGCGAGTTTAACAGGTCTGTGTATCTAGCACGCATCACAGAATCGAGCTCCCATGTTGCTTCTTCAACCCCGTGATGAAGCCATAGAACCTTGACATAGGCAATCGTTCTCCCTAGCAACACCTACTCCTTTGTATCAAGAATCCTCACTAGACGCTCCTCATAAGTGGCATCGTCGTCAACTCGCAGCTCAGCCAAATCTAACACATGCGAAGGTTCAGGCTTGTACCTCCGAAGCATAGAAACGTGGAACACATTGTGCACATATGCTGTCAAGGATCTTAAATGGTTCAATGAAGCGCGGTGATAGCTTCCCGCTACGACCAAACGTCATCAAACCTCTACGTGGCAAGACCTTTAGAAACACATGATCCCCCACTATAAACTCCAAAGGTTGCCTCCTCTGATCTGCATAACTCTTCTGACGACTCTGTGTTGTCATAAGGCATTGACGAATCACGGTAACCTTCTCCGTCGTCTCTCGTACCATATCGGGTCGCAAGACTGTGGTCTCTCCCATATTTGTCCAATACACGGGCGATCTACACGGTTTACCATACAAAGCCTCATACAGTGCTATCCCAATACTAGACTGATAGCTATTGTTGTATGCGAACTCTGCCAGCGATAGATGATCCTCCCACGAACCTCTAAAATCAAGGATACAAGCTCTCAACATATCCTTTAGAATCTGTATAGTCCTCTCAGATAGACCATCCGTCTGGGGGTGAAAAGAAGTACTGAACATCAAGTTCGTCCCCAAAACATCTTGAAGACTCTGCCAAAAGTGCGATGTGAAGCGAGGGTTTTGGTTAAAAACAATAGATACTGGCACTCCCTGCAACCGGATAATTTCTCTGACATATAAGCTACTCTGTCGTTCCACCGAATTCTTTACTCAGATGGGGAGAAAGTGTGCAGACTTCGTCAACCTTTCAACCACAGCCCACACGGTGTCGTGTCCCCTAGGTGATCGTACAAGTCCTAACATAAAGTCCATCGTGACATACTCCCACTTCCACTCTGATATAGGCAATGACTGTAGTAATCCTGCCGGTCTCTGGTGTTCCACCTTCACCTTTTGACAAGTAAGGCACCGGGAAACAAACTAGATGACGTCTCTCTTCGTTCCCGTCCAACAGAACTGACGACATAGGTCATGATACATCTTTGTGCCTCCAGGATACACTGCAAGGTGAGAATGATGACATTGACGTAATAGATCAGATCGGCATGACTCTGGCACAAACAACCTCCCAGCCAACCTCAGACTCTAATCTAAACCCACAATCCAGCCCGCTGTATCCTCTCCATTAGCAACACGATCTCGTATCATCTGAGCCTCTTGGTCCGTCTGCTGGACCTCTAGCACACGTGCTATCAACGCTGGTTGAGTAACTACTAAAAATAGGGTGGCACCCCTCACTGTCTTCTCGAGATACAGATCAAACTATCCAACCTCTCCAAGCATGTCCCACTCACGTATAGCCACATAAGCTAACGACTCGTGAGATCTCCTATTGAGCGTGCCTGCCACAACATTTACCTTCCCTGGATGATACTGTAAATCAAAGTCATAATCCTCTAACAACTCCATCCATTGTCGTTGGCGTAAGTTCAGGTCCTTCTGCGAAAATAAGTATTTTAGACTCTTGTGATCGGAGAAAACTTCGAAGTGCTCACCATAAAGATAATGACGCCATGTCTTCAAGGCAAAGACCACGACTGCCAACTTCAGATCGTGTGTCGGGAAGTTCTTCTCGTGCGTCTTCAACTACTGAGAACCATATGCTACAACCTTACCCCCTGCATCAGAATAAATCCAAGACCATCATGAGATGCATCACAGTATACTGTATACCCCAAGCCTCGCTCAGGAATGATCAACACTGGCGCGCTAGTCAACCTCGTCTTCTGCTCCTCGAAAGATGACTCACAGGACTCACTCCAAACAAATACAACCCCCTTCCGCGTCAGACGCGTCATCGGCGCAGCAAGTCTTGTAAAATCCTTCATGAACCGCCGATAGTAGCCTGCCAAACCCAAAAAACTGTGAATCCCAAAGACGCTCTTCAGTCACTCCCAACCAGTCACAGCATCAGTCTTCGACAAATCCACAGCTACCCCGTCTGTCGACACTACGTATCCAAGAAACTTCACCTCAGGCATCCAGAACTCGCACTTCTCGATCTTTGCATACAATCGATGCCCTCTCAAAGTCTATAGCACGATCCGTAGGTGATCCTCGTGTGCCTCCCTAGTGAGTGAATATATCAGAATATCATCCACAAATACCACCACAAAACTATCCAGATAAGGATGAAAGATCCGGTTCATCAAACTTATGAACGTAGCAGGAGCGTTCGTCAGACCGAACGGTATAACCCGAAACTCATAGTGACCATAGCGAGTCCGGAAGGCGGTCTTCGCTATGTCCTCGTCCCTAATCTTCAACTGGTGATATCCTAACCTCAAGTTAATCTTTGAGAAGCAGCTTGAACCCTTCAGCTGATCAAATAAATCATCTATCCTCGGCATCGGATACTTGTTCTTCACTGTCCCTGATTCAGCTTTCGATAATCGATACACAATCGTAAGGATCCATCCTTCTTCTTAGCAAAAAGAGCAGGAGCTCCCCACAGCGAAGTACTCAGGCGTATAAACCCTTTGTCTAGCAACTCCTGAAGCTGTACCTTGAGTTCACGTAACTCAACAGGTGCAAAATGATAGGACGGTATAGATATAGGACCAGCTCGGAGAACTAGATCAATGGAGAACTCTACCTCACGGCTCGGTAGAAACTCAAACAGATCGTCAGGAAAAATATCTGGGTAGTCGCAAACCACTAGAGGTTACTCTCCTCGAACCCCATCTACCTCATCCAAGATAAGGGTTGAAAAGAGGAGACCCAAGTTACCCTGGTTCCACACAGCATTGGGCAAAGATATCAAACCCTCATCCCAATTGTGAGACCCTGACCCGTTTTATTTTTTTGGCGTTTTCGGATGCGCGTTATATGTTTTCGTTGCAGCATGTTTTTATTGCTTTTGATGCATGATCGGGTTTAGATATGCATGCGAGATAGGTTGTCGAGGCCGTGGGCTGCTGTGGCACGAATCTCTAAAATTTTAAAAAAAAAGATATTTTGGAGGCCTATAAATACATGGAGTTAGATATTTTCATAAAGATATTTTTCAAAACTTATTTAGTAAATTTCTCATTTTCTCTCTGCCTTCTCTCTATGTTCTCGGGGGCCCAGGGCTCAATTTTTAGCGATCCAACAGCAGATTCTTACTTTTAGCATCGAGGGCTACACAACCATCCGGTCAGATTTTGATTCCGACGAAGCTCAATTTTACACGTGGTTCGAGGTGTCGAGTTTTAAACTCTTTGAGGTAGGATTCTAGACCCTATGCTGTATAAGGGTGCTGTGGGAAAACGTGTCTATTTTTAACGGGTAGATCTCTGTAGATCTAATTTTATAACAAAGTTGGTTTTTGGGTTAAAAATTAGGTTTTTCTTGGTTCTGGTGGATGGAATTGGGTGTCGGGTGTTTTTGTGGTGGCCTTGGTGTTAGGCATAGGCGTGTGTATGTTTGAGGATGTTAAAATGGAGTTTTGAGGCTTCGATTTCGGGGTTTGGAGGTTAATCCCGTAGATCAGACTGTTTCTGGGTGGGTTCAGTCGACTGAACTCATAGGTTCAGTCGACTGGATCGGTGTTCTTGAGGTTCAGTCGACCGGACCTCGAGGGTCAGTCGACTGGACAGTGCTCTTGGGCTTTTGGTGGTTTTCTAGTGTGTTTTTTAGTCGACTGGGGGTTGGGTCCAGTCGATTAAAGTTGTGGGCTGGTGGTTTGTGGTTTTGGGTTGGTTCCTTGGTTTTCGATTGGTGTCCTTTGGTATTCATTCAATTAATTTATGGGAATTACTTGATTTAAATACCTGTGGATCCATTTTGGAGTTTGGTTGGTTGTGTGGTGGTTTCGGGGGTCGTGTTGGGGCCTCGGGTGTGCGTTTGGGTGTCGTCCTTGTGGGTGATGTGCATGGTAGATGCGGCTTGTTGATGCACGGTTAGGTGCGTGGGTCGGTGTTGGGTTTGTGTTGGCGCGGGTGAGCATCGTGGGTTTATGATGGTCGTGTTGGGAATGTTTGGGCCAGTGATGGTCGTGTGGGTTTTCCCGTGAGTGGATGTCAGTTACGTGACGGGTGGCGTCGTGATGTGGATTTGTATGGTTATATGCATATTTATAACTGTTTATTTATGTACAGAATACATATGTGGATTACGTGGTTGAGATATCAGTCGTTATGTGTAACATGGCTTATGCTTTAAAACCTAAAATTTTATAGGCATGTGACATGGTTTGTGGAACGTCGTGTTGATACATGTTGTATATTTTAATTCCTGGTTTAGGTTTGCATACGTATATAAAATGGATTAGATGAATTTGTGATCTAGTAGATTTAAAATACTGGTTGTTGATGCACGTGTGCGTGTGTGGGTGAACGCGATAGGCTGCGAAAGTTGGTGAACGGGGTGGGCTGTGAAAGCCGGTGCACGAGGTAAGCTGCGAAAGCTGGTGTATTTGGGGCTGCGATCCTACGGTGAAAGTTCGTGAAGATATATGTTGCATGGGTTGCGTGTGTGTGTGTGCCATATCTGAAGGCTGAAATGAGGTCCTGAAGAGGCATGTGTTCATGGATTGCATGTATTGCATTTTGGGACGGATAGACCAATTTTCTTAAAAACTGTATTATCGGCTTACGGGAGTCAAAATACTGTATTGGCGGCCTACGGAAGTCGTAATACTTGAATTGTTTTCAGGGCTCTAATGAGTCGACAAATGGTTTTTATTCTCACTTTCCCATTGCATGTGAAAATGGTTTTCTGGCTCTGGTGAGTCGTGATCTAAAACGGTTTTCAAACTGTTTATAATGGCTTGAAAGATAGTCAAAAATTGCACTTCGTTTATCGAGCATGTTTAGCTTATACTGCATGTGTTGTTTAGAATCTGCTGAGCTTTGGCTCACGGTGTGAGATTTGCTTTTCTTTAGGTACCGGTCGCAGAGATTGATCTGCAGGTGCTGAAGAGGTGGAAGAGCTGTAGTCTTTCTTTTTGCTAGTTTTGTTGCATATATGTTGTAACTTTTTTTGGGTGTTGGAGCTGTATAATGTTGCCGTTTGGCGTTTATATACAATGCATGTATGGTTTTAATTGAGAGTATATTCCCAGGTTAGGTATCTTGTATGGTTGCTTATGGATGTTTCACGTGGTCTAGAGTTTGGGGCGTGATAATTTTGTATCAGAGCTTTGGGTTCGAATACCTATGAGCCGTGGAAAGAGGTTGCATCACCGTGTGAGGTTGATTGCGTGCCCTTGATGTCATGTGTTTAGATGCTTTGATAACATGATCGTGTCAGCATGTTAGATATGTGGACAATGTGTATATGTGAGCATAGGGGTTGAATCTTAGGAGTGATAGTCGTACCTTTGGGCGTTTGGATTAACAAACTTGGGAGCCAAGTTAGAAACGCGTTTAGCTGATGTGATTTCTATTTGGGAATCTGAGTAGGTTATCCAGATTGACGAGTCAATCTTGTTGGTTCTCCTCAGTATATGTGGAGTTGTTTAGCATGCTAAGTGTTTAGCATTTTTGTTCAAGCCATGTGATGCCTCTTATATATTGTTTTGCTTTCATACAGACGTGATGACTGCAAGATGAGGGCGAGGTTGTGGTTGAGGCCATGGCCGTGCTGGCCAAAGGGATGTTCCTATCCATGATGCTGGGGATGCTAATGCTCCCCAGGGCCAGATAGATGCGACGGAGTTGTTGCATGTGCTGGTTGGTTCTATCCAGCAGCTGGTTGCTAGGGGTGAGCCTATTAGGGAGAGGGTGCCTGAGGCGAGGGCTACAGTTGCGATGCGGGAGTTCAGACGCATGGATCCACCTACCTTTGCAGGAGATCCTGACCCTCTTCTGGCGACAGAATGGTTGGAGTTGACGACTTGGATCCTAGACACATTGCAGATCGTGGAGGATGTGTTACGAGTTTCTTTTGCTACCTTTCAGCTGAGAGGTGATGCTCATCAGTGGTGGAGATATGCCAGAACTACAGTAGGGGCCACATGGGCAGCTTTTACATGGGTTTTTCTAGATAGATATTTCGCAGCTTCGAAGAGGGACTTATGCAGGGAGGAGTTCTATTCTCTTACCCAGGGGACCACGGACATCATGCAGTACGAGGCTAGGTTTACGAGCTTGTCTCGGTTTACACCGGAGGTGGATTGCACAGATGAGTTGCTTTTGATGAGGTTTGAATGGGGTTTGAGGTCGGCGATCAAGGAGCGAGTAGCTGTGATGGGATATCGTGTGTTCAGACAGCTGGTGGAGGCAGTAGCGAGGGTTGAGAATGCTTTGGCTGAGACTCGAGCTTCGAGGGAGGTTAGGACATCAGTGAGCGGTACGGAGGTATAGACAGGTGGACGCTCCAGCAAGAGGCAGAGGCCCTCTGGTCCTAGTTTCTATCCATCCGGATCACAGCAGTTTTTAGCACCATCACCATCTGCGGCTTCATCTGGGAGGTCGGAGCTGCGGGTGTTGACCTATTTTTGATGCAGATTACCGGGGCATCGTGCGGCGAATTGTTTACAGCAGAGACCATCCCGGAGTTTGGCTCCAGTGCAGCCGCGGGGGAGGGACCCATTAGTTTGCTATGAATGTGGACAGTCAGGACATATTCATAGGAATTGTCCCCAGAGAGGCGGTGCGCCAAGCAGGGAGGACACACTAGTGGGTTCGTATGCACAGGGTCGACAACAGCCTTTCGCAGTACACACTTCTCGGGTGGCAGGTGGGAGTACATCAGTTCAATCGGTGCGGCAGCCGATAGCACCGAGTTATGGCGGACAGCACAGAGTGGGGTTGCCCTGAGTATATTCTCTTGCAGCTCGCGGCTCATCAAGGGCACCGGTCGTGCCGGAGGATGCTGATATACCTTCAACGAGCAGAGGTACTTTTTGAGTATACAGGCTTTGAGCCAGTTCATCTTTGCTTCTATTTGGCGTTGGCTATGAATCCCGTGGATTGTGTGCTGTGTTAAGGCGGTGGGTGATGATGAGGTTGGGAGTGTTGTAGATCCCGTGTCTCTCAGATAGTCGGCCATTGTTTAGGATGCCTGACCTCTTTTGACTATATCCTAGGAATGGTTTGGCTGGCCATCTCGTGTGTCTGTGTCGATTGCGATCGACGGTTGGTTGTTTTGACCTTGAGTTGAATGTCGGGGGCGAAATTACTTTAAGGGGGGTAGAGTTGTGAGACCCTGACCCGTTTTCCTTTTTTGGCATTTTCGGACGCGAGTTATATGTTTCCGTTGCAGCATATTTTTACAGCTTTTGATGCATGATCGGGCTTAGATATGCATGCAGGGTAGGTTCCCGAGGCCGTGGGCCACTATGGCACGAATCTCAAAAATTTTCAAAAAAAATATTTTTGAGGCCTATAAATATCTAGTGTTAGATATTTTCATAAAGTTATTTTTTAAAACTTCTCCAATAAATTTCTCATTTTCTCTCTGCTTTCTGTCTAAGTTCTAGGGGGCCTAGGGCTCGATTTTCAGCGATCTAACAGTGGATCCTTACTTTTAGCATCGAGGGCTACGCAACCATCCGATCAGATTTTGATTTCGGCGAAGCTTAGTTTTGCACGTGGTTCGAGGTGTCAAGTTTTGAACTCTTCGAGGTAGGATTCTGGACCCTACTACTGTATAAGGGTGTTGTGGGTAAACATGTGTGTTTTGAACGGGTATATCTCTGTTGATTTGATTTTTTATCAAAGTTGATTTTTGGGTTAAAAATTGGGTTTTTGTTGGTTCCGGTGGATGAAATCGGGTGTCGGGTGTTTCTGTGATGGCCTTGGTGTTAGGCATAGGCGTGTGTATGTTTTAGGATGTTAAAATGGAGTTTTGATACTTCGATTCGGGGGTTTGGAAGTTAACCCAGTAGCTCAGAATCAGTTTCTAGGTGGGTTCAGTTGACTAAACTCATAGGTTCAGTCGACTGGATTGGTGTTCTTGAGGTTCAGTCGACTGGACCTCGAGGGTCAGTCGACTGGCCAGTGCTCCTGGGCTTTTGGTGGTTTTCCAGTGTGTTTTTCAGTCGACTGGGGATTGGGTCTAGTCGACTGAAGTTGTGGGCTTGTGGTTTATGGTTTTGGGTTGATTTCTTGGTTTTCGATTGGTGTCCTTTGGTATTCAATCGATTAATTTATAGGAATTACTTGATTTAAATACTTGTGGATCCCTTTTGGGGTTTGGTTGGTTGTGTGGTGGTATTGGGGGTCATGTCGTGGCCTCGGGTGTGCGTTTGAGTGTTGCCCTCGTGGGTGATGTGCATGGTAGATGTTGCTTGTTGATGCACGGTTAGGTGCGTGGGTCGATGTTGGGTTTGTGTTGGTGCGGGTGAGCGTCATGGGTCTGTGATGGTCGTGTTGGGAATGTTTTGGCAAGTGGTGGTCGTGTGGGTTGTCCCGTGAGTGGATATCGGTTACGTAACCGGTGGCGTCGTGATGTGGATTTGTATGGTTATGTGCATATTTATAAATGTTTATTTATGTATGAAATACGTATGTGGATTACGTGGTTGAGATATCAATCATTATGTGTAACATGGTTTATGCTTTAAAACCTAGGGTTTTATAGGCATGTGACGTGATTTGTGGAACGTCGTGTTGATACATGGTTATATGCTTTAATTTCTGATTGAGGTTTGCATATGTATATGAAATGGATTAGATGAATCTGTGATCCAATAGATGTAAAATCCAGGTTTTTGATGCACGTGCGTGTGTGTGGGTGAACGAGGTAGGATGCGAAAGCTAGTGAACGAGGTAGGCTGCGAAAGCCGGTGCACGAGGTAGGCTGCGAAAGTCGGTGCATTTGGGGCTGCAGTCCTACGATGAAAGTACATGAAGATATGTGTTGCATGGGTTGCGTGTGTGCGTGTGCGATATCTGATGGCTGAAACGAGGTCCTGAAGAGGCACGTGTTCACGGATTGCATGTATTGCATTTTGGGACGGATAGACCAATTTTTTTAAAAACTGTATTATCGGCCTACGGGAGTCGAAATACTGTATTAACAGCTTGCGGGAGTCGTAATACTTGAATCGTTTTCAGGGCTCTAATGAGTCGACAAATGATTTTTATCCTCGCTTTTCCATTGTATGTGAAAATGGTTTTCTGGCTCTGGTGAGTCGTGATCTAAAATGGTTTTCAAACTGTTTATACTGGCTTGAAAGATAGTCAAAAACTGCATTTCGTTTATCGAGCATGTTTAGCTTATACTGCATGTGTTGTTTAGAATCTGCTGAGCTTTAGCTCACGTTGTGGGATTTGCTTTACTTCAGGTACCGGTCACGGAGGTTGATCAGCAGGTGCTGAAGAGGTGAAAGAGCTGTAATCTTCATTTTTGCTAGTTTTTTTACATATATGTTGTAACGTTTTTTTTGGGCGTTGGAGCCGTGTAATGTTGCCGTTTGGCATTTAGATACAATGCATGTATGGTTTTAATTGAGAGTATATTCTGGGGTTGGGTATCTTGTATGATTTTTTATGGGTGTTTCACGTGACCCAGAGTTTGGGGCGTGACAACTTAGTATCAGAGCTCTGGGTTCGAATACCTATGAGCCGTGGAAAGAGGTTGCATCACCATGCGAGGTTGATTGCGTGTGCTTGACTGCATGTGTTTAGATGCTTTGATAACATCATCGTGTCCGTTAGTTATATATGTGAACAATGTGTATATGTGAGCATGGGGGTTGAATCGTAGGAGTGATAGTCCTGCCTTTGGGCATTTGGATTAACAAACTTGGGAGCCAAGTTAGAAACGCGTTTAGCTGATGTGATTTCTTTCAGGGAATTTGAGTAGGTTATCCAGATTGACGAGTCATTCTTGTTGGTTCTCCTCGGTATATGTGGAGTTATTTAGCATGAACCAATGTGGCTATGTGATAGCATGCTAAGTGTTTAGCGTTTATGTTCATGCCATGTGATGTCTCTTATATGTTGTTTTGCTTTCATATAGACGTGATGCCTGCGAGATGAGGGCGAGGCCGTGGTCGAGGCCGTGGCTGTGCTGGCCAAGGGGATGTTCTTATCCTTGATGCTGGGGATGCTAATGCTCCCCAGGGACCGATGGATGCGATGGAGCTGTTGCCTGTGCTGGTTGGTTCTATCGAGCAACTGGTTGCTAGGGGTGAGCCTATTAGGGAGAGGGTGCCTGAGGCGAGCACTACAGTTGCGATGCGGGAGTTCAGACGCATAGATCCACCTACCTGTCCAGGAGATCTTGACCCTCTTCTGGCGACAAAGTGGTTAGAGTTGACGACTCGGATCCTGGACACATTGCAGATTATGGAGGATGAGTTGTGAGTTTCTTTTGCTACCTTTCAGCTGAGAGGTGATGCTCATAAGTGGTGGAGATATGTCAGGACTACAGTAGGGGCCACATGGGCAGCTTTTACACGGGTTTTTCTGGAGAGATATTTCCCAGCTTCAAGGATGGACTTATGCAGGGAGGAGTTCTATTCTCTTACCCAGGGAACCATGGATATCATGCAGTACGAGGTTAGGTTTACAAGCTTGTCTCGATTTGCACCGGAGGTGGAGTGCACAGATGAGTTTCTTTCAATGAAGTTTGAGCAGGGCTTGAGGCCGGCGATCAAGGAGCGAGTAGCTGTGATGGGATATCGTGTGTTCAGACAGCTAGTGGAGGCGGCAACAAGGGTTGAGAATGCTTTGGCTGAGACTCGATCTTCGAGGGAGGCCAGGACATGATAGGGAGGTACTGAGGTACAGACAGGTGGAGGCTCTAGCAAGAGGCAGAGATCCTCTGGTCCCAGTTTCTATCCATCTGGATCACAACATTTTTTAGCACCGTCACCATCTGTGGCTTCATCTGGGAGGCTGGAGCAGCGGGAGTTGACCTATTTTTGACGCACACTACCGGGGCATCGTGCGGCGGATTGTTTACAACCGAGACCATCACAGAGTTTGGCTCCAGTGCAGCCGCGGGGGAGGTACCCATTAGTTTGCTATGAGTGTGGACAGCCTGGACATGTTCGTAGGAATTATCCCTAGAGAGGCAATGCGCCGAGTAGGGAGGACACACCAGTGGGTTCGTATGCGCAGGGTCGACGGTAGCCTTCCATAGTATAGACTTCCCGAGTGGCAGGTGGGAGTACATCAGTTCAGTCGGTGCGGTAGCCGACAGTGCCGAGTTATGGCGGACTGGACAGAGTAGGGTTACCCCGAGTATATTCTCTTGTAGCTCGCGGTTCATCTAGGGCACCGGTCGTGCCGGAGGACGCTGATATACCTTAAGCGAGCATAGGTACTTTTTGAGTATACATGCCTTGAGCCAGTTCATCTTTGCATCTGTTTGGGGTTAGCTATGAATCCCGTGGATGGTGTGCTGTGTTGAGGAAGTGGTGGGTGATGATGAGGTTGGGTGTGTTGTAGATCCCATGTCTTTGATACATGGCTATATGCTTTAATTCCTAGTTTAGGTTTGCATATGTATATGAAATGGATTAGATGAATCTGTGATCCAGTAGATGTAAAATCCTGGTTGTTGATGCACGTGTGCGTGTGTGAGTGAACGAGGTAGGCTGCGAAAGCCGGTGAATGAGGTAGGCTGTGAAAGTTGGTGCACTATTTGGGGCTGCGGTCCTACGGTGAAAGTCTGTGAAGATATGTGTTGCATGGGTTGCGTGTGTGTGTGCGATATGTGAAGGCTGAAACGAGGTCCTAAAGGGGCACGTGTTCATGGATTGCATGTATTGCATTTTGGGACGAATAGACCAATTTTCTTAAAAACTGTATTTTCGGCTTACGGGAGTCGAAATACTATATTAACAGCCTACGGGAGTCGTAATACTTGAATCATTTTCAGGGCTCTAATGAGTCGGCAAATGGTATTTATCCTCGCTTTTCCATTGTATGTGAAAATAGTTTTCTGGCTCTGGTGAGTCGTGATCTAAAATGGTTTTCAAACTGTTTATACTGGCTTGAAAGATAGTCAAAAACTACATTTCGTTTATCGAGCATGTTTAGCTTATACTGCACGTGTTGTTTAGAATCTGCCGAGCATTGGCTCACGTTGTGGGATTTGCTTTTCTTCAGGTACCGGCCACAGAGGTTGATCTGCAGGTGCTGAAGAGGTGGAAGAGTTGTAATCTTCCTTTTTGCTAGGTTTATTACATATATGTTGTAACCTTTTTTTTGGGCGTTGGAGCCGTGTAATGTTGCCGTTTGGCGTTTATGTACAATGCATGTATGGTTTTAATTGAGAGTATATTCTGGGGTTGGGTATCTTGTATGATTTTTTATGGGTGTTTCACGTGACCCGGTGTTTGGGGCGTAGCAACTTAGTATCAGAGCTCTGGGTTTGAATACCTATGAGCCGTGAAAAGAGGTTACATCACCATTTGAGGTTGATTGCGTGTGCTTGACTGCATGTGTTTAGATGCTTTAATAACATGATCGTGTCAGCAAGTTATATATGTGAACAATGTGTATATGTGAGCATGGGGGTTGAATATTAGGAGTGATAGTCCTGCCTTTGGGCGTTTGGATTAACAAACGTGGGAGCCAAGTTAGAAACGTGTTTAGCTGACGTGATTTCTATCAGGGAGTTTGAGTAGGTTATCCAGATTGACGAGTCATTCTTGTTGGTTCTCCTCGGTATATGTGGAGTTGTTTAGCATGAACCAATGTGGCTATGTGATAGCATGCTAAGTGTTTAGCGTTTATGTTCATGCCATGTGATGTCTCTTATATGTTGTTTTTCTTTCATATAGACGTGATGGCTGCGAGATGAGGGCGAGGTCGTGGTCGAGGCCGTGGTCGTGCTGGCCAAGGGGATGTTCCTATCCCTGATGCTGGGGATGCTAATGCTCCCCAGGGCCAGATAGATGCGACGGAGTTGTTGCATGTGCTGGTTAGTTCTATCCAGCAGCTGGTTGCTATGGGTGAGCCTATTAGGGAGAGGGTGCCTGAGGCGAGGGCTACAGTTGCGATGCGGGAGTTTAGACGCATCGATCCACCTACCTTTGCAGGAGATCCTGATCCTCTTCTGGCGACAGAATGGTTGGAGTTGACGACTCGGATCCTAGACACATTGCAGATCGTGGAGGATGTGTTACGAGTTTGTTTTGCTACCTTTCAGCTGAGAGGTGATGCTCATCAGTGGTGGAGATATGCCAGGACTACAGTAGGGGCCGCATGGGCAGCTTTTACATGGGTTTTTCTAGATAGATATTTCGCAGCTTCGAAGAGGGACTTATGCAGGGAGGAGTTCTATTCTCTTACCCAGGGGACCATGGACATCGTGCAGTACGAGGCTAGGTTTACGAGCTTGTCTCGATTTACACCGGAGGTGGATTGCACAGATGAGTTGCTTTTGATGAGGTTTGAACGGGGCTTGAGGTCGGCGATCAAGGAGCGAGTAGCTGTGATGGGATATCATGTGTTCAGACAGCTGGTGGAGGCAGCAGCGAGGGTTGAGAATGCTTTGGCTGAGACTCGAGCTTTGAGGGAGGCTAGGACATGACAGGGAGGTACGGTGGTACAGACAGGTGGACGCTCTAGCAAGAGGCAGAGGTCCTTTGGTCCTAGTTTCTATCCATCTGGATCACAACAGTTTTCTGCACCATCACCATATGTGGCTTCATCTGGGAGGTCGGAGTAGCGGGAGTTGACCTGTTTTTGATGCACACTACCGGGGCATCGTGCGGCGGATTGTTTACAACCGAGACCATCCCAGAGTTTGGCTCCAGTGCAGCCGCGGGGGAGGTACCCATTAGTTTGCTATGAGTGTGGACAGCCTGGACATGTTCGTAGGAATTATCCCCAGAGAGGCAATGCGCCGAGTAGGGAGGACACACCAGTGGGTTCGTATGCGCAGGGTCGACAGTAGCCTTCCATAGTATAGACTTCCCGAGTGGCAGGTGGGAGTACATCAGTTCAGTCGGTGTGGTAGCCGACAGTGCCGAGTTATGGCGGACTGGACAGAGTGGGGTTGCCCCGAGTATATTCTCTTGTAGCTCGCGGTTCATCTAGGGCACCGGTCGTGCCGGAGGACGTTGATATACCTTAAGCGAGCATAGGTACTTTTTGAGTATATATGCTTTGAGCCAGTTCATCTTTGCATCTATTTGGGGTTGGCTATGAATCCCGTGGATGGTGTGTTGTGCTGAGGAAGTGGTGGGTGATGATGAGGTTGGGTGTGTTGTAGATCCCATGTCTTTGATACATGGCTATATGCTTTAATTCCTAGTTTAGGTTTGCATATGTATATGAAATGGATTAGATGAATCTGTGATCCAGTAGATGTAAAATCCTGATTGTTGATGCACGTGTGCGTGTGTGGGTGAACGAGGTAGGCTGCAAAAGCTAGTGAATGAGGTAGGCTGTGAAAGTTGGTGCAGGAGGTAGGCTGCGAAAGCCGGTGTATTTGGGGTTGCGGTCCTACGGTGAAAGTCTGTGAAGATATGTGTTGCATGGGTTGCGTGTGTGTGCGATATCTGAAGGCTGAAACGAGGTCCTGAAGAGGCACGTGTTCATGGATTGCATGTATTGCATTTTGGGACGGATAGACCAATTTTCTTAAAAATCGTATTATCGGCCTACGGGAGTCGAAATACTGTATTAACAGCCTGCGGGAGTCGTAATACTTGAATCGTTTTCACGGCTCTAATGAGTCGACAAATGATTTTTATCCTCACTTTCCCATTGCATGTGAAAATGGTTTTCTGGCTCTGGTGAGTCGTAATCTAAAACGGTTTTCAAACTGTTTATACTGGCTTGAAAGATAGTTGAAAATGGTACTTCGTTTATCGAGCATGTTTAGTTTTTATTGCATGTGTTGCTTAGAATCTGCTGAGCTTTGGGTCACGTTGTGGGATTTGCTTTTCTTCAGGTACCGGTCATGGAGGTTGATCAACAGGTGCTGAAGAGGTGGAAGAGTTGTAGCCTTTTTTTGGGTGTTGGAGCCGTGTAATGTTACCGTTTGGCGTTTATATACAATGCATGTATGGTTTAAATTGAGAGTATATTCTCTGGTTGGGTATCTTGTATGGTTGTTTATGGGTGTTTCACGTGGCCCGAAGTTTGAGGCATGACATCGGTCACCCACAAAACAAAAGCAATCTCCCATCGGCGTGCAAATCGTTACTCTCTGTCGATCACAATCGATGAAGGCACGATAGGTGGTCAGCCAATCCATCCCTAGGATGAAATCAAATGTGGTCATGTCTACAATAACAAAGTCAAACTCTAAACAACGACCGACGGCCTTCAACACGCAGGATCTACAGACAAGACTCAACGTCACACTCCCACTGACTGGGACCTCCACGCTCAAAGTACTACCCAACCAGTCCATTTCCAACCCCAAAGCAGATGCAAAAGAAGATGATATAAATGAATGCGATGCTCCGGTGTCGATAAGAACACTAGCCCATGATCTATAGACTAGAAAAGTATCTCTGATCATCGAGGTGGTAGCAGCAGCATCAGGTACGACCGGTGCTCTAGATGAATTGGGGCCTGCAAGAACATAAGCTCTGGCCTGTCCACTGTGGCCCTATACTTCGAACTGTCTACCTGACTGTACTGATGCACCTCCTTCTGCGAATCTGGATGACTAGCATCCCTGGGCAGATGAAGTAACTGGTGCTCCAGCTGTACTCCGCATACTCCCTCCTCGGGGGCAATCCCTCTGGATGTGCCCAGACTGGCCGCACTCAAAACATATCACTGGCCCCCTCCCCTTTGCCTGCGACTGTGACTGCGACTGTGCCTTAACAGGTGTTGAACTCTGGCATTCTGCCGCACAATGCCCTGGCCGCTGGCATATGTGACAAAGAAGCTCCCTCTGCTCTGACCTTCCCGTTGAAGCTACGGGAGTGCTCGGTGGAGAAGATTGTGGCGGATACGATCCCACCGGATGAGAACTTGGACCAGACATCCGTCGACGCTTGTTCTCCCTGCGTCCCTGGGATTTAGAACGTCCTCCGTCTTGTTGACTCCTACTGACCCTGTCTCTGCGCATCTCATTCAGAGTATCTTCCACTTTCATGGCCATCTGTACCAACTCTATGAAGACCTATGTTTGTAATGCTGCCACTCTGTCTCGGAGAGTGGGCCTCAAACCCCTCTCGAACCGCTTCGCACGGAACTTATCAGTAGGCACAATCTCCTCTGCAAACCAGGATAGGCTAGTGAACTCAGCCTCATACTCAACCACTAACATCGTCCTCTGAGTCAGGAAAAGAAAGTCTTCTCTATAGCGATCCATCAAAGTAGTTGGAAAGTATTTCTCCAGAAATACCTTTGTGAATGCATCCCAGGTGCCTCCCACTATGGTATGGCAAACTTCCACCACATGTGAGTACTCCCTCTCAGCTGAAAAGCAGCAAAAGAAGCTCGTAGATCATCCTCCTCAATCTGAAGCGTATCCAGAATCCTGGTAACCAGCTCCAGCCATTCAGTGGCCACTGTAGGGTTGGGTCCCCAGAAAAGGTAGGAGGGTCCAGACGGTGAAACTCACGCATCGCAACCGTCGCCCTCGGCTCAGGTATGCGCTCTCTCCCCTAGAGGCCTCAGCCAACTGTCGGATGGAGGCTACCATCTCACGCATCAGATCTCCGTCAACAGGTCCTTGGGGTGCATTATCATCCCTAATATCTGGGACTGGAACGCCTCTTCGGCCAGAACCACGGCCATGACCTCGACCACGGCCTCGTCCTTCCCGCGTGGACATAATTCTACACGAAAGCAACGTAACAAGGTAAGCATCCATACAAGATGTTATTGCTAACATAAAAGACATATCACACATAAGCATGCTAACAAATAGCCACTTAGATCATGTCATCACATCTCACGCACCGAGGAGAACCAACAAGAAGGATTCATCCGTCTGGATAACCTACTTAGATTCCTTGCTAGAAATCACGTTTGCGAAACGCGTCTCTAACATGGATCCCAAGTTTGTTAACCCAAATGCCCGAAGGCAAGACTAATCAATCCTAAGTTCCAACCTCCATACCCATGTTTACATAATCATTATGCTAAACAGGCTATCATGCTTATGTAAGAAAACTCTTGAACACATGCAATCAAGCAAACATACATCCTCATAAGGTGGTGTACCCTCTTTCTCCTAGCTCATAGGTATTCGAACTCAGAACTCTGATACCAAGTTGTCATGCCCCAAGCACCAGCGTCACGCGAAAGCCCATCCAAAACACAGTTTGAGAAAATAAGATTTGCAGTTGGAAAACTATCAACTCAAAAATATACATCATTTGGATGAAAATCCCCACAATTCAACTCTCATAAATAGAAAACATGCACTCTCATACATGAATAAGTATATCGCCTCAAGGCGTACAAAACCAACCTTCTAAACAGGTACCACATGTATAAGTACATGTCCAAAATAGGAAACTACAACTAGTCTTCCGCCACCACAAGAATCTAGGTCAACTCCTCATGTTCACCAGAAAAGGGTTTACAGCAAAATCCCACACCGTGAGCCAAAGCCCTATTGAAAATAGACAGTAAAACTGTAAAGCAGGCTATGCAATTATAAGCATACGAGCTCAACCACAGGAGTCAAAAAGGTTTTCCTTCCAAAATCACAAGTTTTTCATCAGACTAACACGAGTCTCAAAAAGGTTTTATCTCATAAAATCCCACATTTTTCATCCTTCAAACTATGTATATCATCCTAACAGATATCATGCCACAGTTAATGGAAAGCTATAAATAAATAATAAGCTCCACTCAAGCCATAGTCGAGGAGAAAAAATCAAATGTATTCCTATGTACCGACTTTGCCACACCGACAAAGGTAGCAACTATAGACTCTCGTCAATTACCCTAGACTGACAAGCTTAGTAATGACAAGTTCTATACGGAGTCACGACAACGACGCCATTAATGTAGGCACCCGAACTGCTCAATTTATGGGAGATAACCGAAGGTACAGAGCACCTACTGCTTAATTTACGGGACCTGAGCCCGAGGGTACAAAGCACCCACACACACACTCAATTTACAGGGACTAACCCAAAGGTACAGAGCACCTACGCTGCGCACGTTTTCGAACTTACAGCGAGGAGCAATGGAAGCCCAACTCAACCAAGCCTACTGTTATGGTACATCTATGAAAAACATTTAGAAACCCACCGTAGCTCAACTACGAAAACCCATAAAACAGTTCATACAATACATGTATAAAAAGATCCAATCCATCAAAATGGAGATTTAAAATCATTTTCAACAAAACATTTAAAAGGTGAGACTCAACCCCGCGGGTTAACTCCAAACCTCCAAAAAGACGTTTTTCACCATTTTCTCAAAACACCCTGTTTTCAAACCTCATTTTAAAAACTTCGGATACCACATACCCGAAACATGTATACAACCAAGAAAAAGCGTAAAAACCAACTTTTATCCAAAACCAAGGTTTAAACATGAAAATCACATTTAATGTATTTTCTACTCGGTGAAAACACGTATAATTACATATATCACTTTTATACAGCAGTAGGGTTTAGAATCCTACCTCGAAGAGTCAAGAACTCGACGTTTCAAAACTAAATGGCATCAGAACAAGAATCCGATCGAATAGATGCGAAGCCCTCGGCCCCGATTGCAAGGATTTGCAAAGGATCAAACACAAAACTAAGCCCCAAGACCTCAAAGATAGAGAAAAGGTAGAGAAAAGGAGAAACTTAGCTGTTAAGAATGGTTTAAACAAATATCTCTAGCCCCTAGGATATTTATAAACACGCTAAAAAGGTACTGTTCAGTCAACCAAACCGTTGAGTTCAGTCGACCGAACCCAAAATTTCTGTTCAGTCGACTGAGCCACACCCTTCAATCGATCGAACTGCTGGGCAGTGTGTTTTTTGAGAAAAAATAAATTTTTTGGTCCAAACACAAGCCAAACAAGCCTCTACCAAACCCCAAAAAGCGTATAACACATTTATATATGTTGTTCTACAACTTTAAAGCATAACTCATGCATCGAGGCTATTCAAATACTGAAGGAACATGCCAAATATATAAATACCATAAAAGAACAAGGTTATGGGTCTCACACGATGTGTGGCCGAGTCGTTCGGGTGATGTTTTGACAGGTGGCGTCGTGATGTATTGTTATATATAGTTATGTGCATTTACAACTGCTTATTTATGTACGAATTATGTAAGTGGATTATATGTTTTGGTATCGTTACGTGTACCGTGGTTGCATGCTTTAAACTCATAAGTTTTATAGGCATGGTTATGTGGAATATGAGGAACGGATGTATGTGATGCATGTTGCATGGGTTGTAGTTGCGGTGTGAGTCGCGTGTGTAGCATGCCATGTAGTCTATGAAGTCTAGTGACAGTACGTGGTTTTATGCATTTAAACCTTGGTTTAGTATGCATGTTGTGATTCAGTGTTATCCCATAATTTTCGATATTATCCCGTAATGTTCAGTTTTATTCTGTAATATGCAGTTTTACCCCGTGGTTTAGTCTATGATTTTACCGCATAATATACGATTTATCCCGGGAACGTGTGTTCATGTACGGATCTTTATCTCAGTGTTAGGATGTGGGTGCGGCTTGTGAGCGCCAGTTATACTCATCTGTACTCCGTTATATTGGAGTTAAGGTCTCTCAGTCTGAGAGGTTACATGGATTGCATGAACTGCATTATGGGACGAATAGACCAATTTTCAAATTTTTTTTAACAGTCGTGTGAATCGCGATCTAAAAATCTATTTTTAACTGTTTTCAAGGCATCTGTAAGTGAGTTAAAAAGATGGTTTATATCCTCGTTTTTCCGTTTGCATGTGAAAATTGTTTTAAAGGCTTGAAAGAGAGTCTAAAATTGTACCTCGTTTTTCTAGCATGTTTAGCTTATACTGCATGCCTGTCTAGTTTCTACTGAGTTTTGGCTCACGGTGTGGGATTTTTTTTTCTTTAGGTACCAGTCACGCTGGTTGTTCTAGAAGTGCTGGAGAGGTGAAAGAGTTGTAGTCTTCCATTTTGTTCCTTTTATTATATGTATATTGTAACATGTTTTTTTGGTGTTGAAATCGTATAATGTATGTCGTTTGGCAATTATATACAATGCATGTATGGCCTTATTTGAGAGTATTTTCTCGAATTTGTTGTTTGTGGGTGTTTCACGTGATCCAGAGTTTAGGGTGTGATAGATTGGTATCAGAGTTCTGAGTTCGAATATCTAAGAGCCGTGGAAAGAGGGCGTATCCTATGTGAGGTTGATTGTGCATGCTTGATTACATGTGTTTAGATGCTTTGATAACATGAACGTGTCAGCATGTTAGATATGTAAACGATGTGTATATGTGAGCCTGTGAGTTGAATCTTAGGAGTGATAGTCCTACATTTGGGCGCTTGGATTAACAAACTTGGGAGTCGTGTTAGAAACGCGTTTAGCTGACGTGACTTCTAGTAGGGAATTTGAGTAGGTTATCGAGATTGACGTGCCATTCTTGTTAGTTCTCCTCGGTATGTGGGGTTTTGTTTAGCATGAACCTATGTGCTTATGTGTCAGCATGCTTATGTGGTTTATGCTTATGTGCTGCATCTCATGTTTTGTCCTTTTCATATAGACGTGATGTCTGCGAGACGAGGGCGAGGCCGTGGCCGTGGTTGAGACCATGGCCATGTGTGGCATTAGAATTTAGGAGTTTCTGAAAATGGTAAAAAATAAAGAATTTCAAAGATGTTTAGAAAATATTTTAACACCTTGAAAGTCAAATTTTAAAAATTTATTTTTATTGAAAATAGAGTCGCCACTTAATTTTTGAAAAAAACAAAGAAAAATAAAAATAGCTACTGATCTTGAAAACGTTAACTAGAGAAAAAGGGTTCGGGAGCTAAGGTACGAATCGGGAAAGGTGTTAGGCACCCTGTTCGCACAACCATAAGGTTGGCCTCTATTTATCATCATTGGTTCTTTAATAGAATTTTTCAAATGTATGCAAATAAAAAAAATAGAGGTAAAGAGAGAATATCCGAAATCAAATATAAAAAATATATAATATATGTACATAGCACTCCAAATTCGGACAAATAAATGGATGAATTCTGAAATCCTACGGTATACAATTTCTAACTAAAGAATATATGGAACACATCCACATGCAATATCATTGAAACAACCTAAGCTACTATGATTCAAATAAAAAAATAAAAAAATGCTAAAAATTGTTAAAATTACCTAAACATGAATTATGAGCAAGAAATAAACTAAACTATCTTAAACATGATTTCAAAGTAACCAAAAATATGCATATTAAGATATACATTTAGAGAAATATTGATATGGTGAATATTTAATACTAAATGTAAAGAAAATTTATTAGGAAAAATAATAATTTATTAATAAAGAGAATTTAAAGGTTTGAAGAAAAAGAAAAATAAGAAAAGGTTTATAAAGAAAATCATTCTAAAATGAAAAGTTAAGAAAACGAATGAAAAAAAAAAGAAAAATATAACTATTTGCATTTTGAAAGAGATAAAAGAAAATAAAAAAAAAGAAAAAAAATAGAGAAGAAAATTACATTTAAAGAATTAAAAATAAACTAAAGACCTTTTTATGATTTTTGGGTTTAATGAAGAAAAGCAAGTATTATAAAAAAAAATAAAGCTATAAGAAGAAAAGAAAATAGAGCTTAAAAAGAAAAGACAAATACTAACATTAAAAGAAAAAGAGTACTAAACTAATATTATAAGAATATAAAAAAAATATAAATGGTGCACTGAAAAAAAATTAAATCTAATATTATAAGAAAAGAAACTTTAAATAAAAATAAAAAAAAATATTGAACTAATACTTAAAAGAATGGGACATCAAATTAATATTACTAAAAATGAAAATAAAATAAATGCTAGTAAAGAAAATTAAACTAATGTTAGAAAGATAAACGAAATTAAAAATAACTATTTAACTTAAATATAAAATGTAGTATTAATTACTACATTCACATAAATGTAAGTGCATTATTATAACAATTAACAACATTATTAAGTTATAATTGCCAAAATATGTTAGCACTAATTAATGATTTAACGAAATAAAAAATATCAAATGTGTTAAGTGTGAATGTGAAGGAGTTAATGACTAAATTATGAACAAATTACATAAGAAAATTACACGAGGCAATTTACCTAATAAACAAAGTAAATTATATAAACAAAAGAGACGTACAAATTGAAATTGAAAGTTAACCGGATCACTCCAAAAGAGAGAGGATGGAGTTAGAAGGATCAGGGATCCAAACGGAATACTTGGATTGCCGGGAAATTCTCAAGTCGGGAATGTACTTCAATGAGCCAATCCTCGTGATCCAAGCAAGGCTTCAATGTAGGCGTCGGAAGCTCAAAATTTGGTGTCTCGGCAGGGCTTCGGCGTTGGGGCTCAAAATTGCTCGGTGACTCGGCAGAGCTTCTCTCTCAAAACCTCACTCATTTTCTATCCCTGAAAATGTACCAGAGGTACGGTATTTTTGGAGTTCATCAACCAATGAGATGCTGCCACGTTTTGGGACACGTCAGGCCATTTGGAGTTGGCGGTCGCCATATTGGGCATGGCGGTCACCATGTTGAAAGAAGGTTCCAAAGGGTTCTTTTGGCGGTCGCCATAATGTAAGTTGGCGGTCGCTAGGTTTAAGGCGGCGGTCACCACTTTTGGCTAGGGTTTCCAAAAGGTTCTATTGACGGTCACCATAATGAACATGGTCGTCGCCTTACTTGGACAGCAAGTTTTGATGGTTTGACAAAATTTCTTTGGTTTGAAGATTTTGGGTTCAAATACTGAGCTTGGATCACTTCCTGAGGATCGAACTAAGGCACTATTCTATCTATTTTCATCATCGGATTCACCTAAGATTAGGCGAGATCAAATTGGGGTGTCTACAGTTGCCCATCTTTGATATAACTTGCATAGAAATGCGTGAAACAAGTTATATCAAAGACCCAGAGACAACAACTATTTGACCGAGCCGTCAATCTTAGGCCACAAACGCATAAGCATGCATATGATGTTGGTCGTACTCGAATTTTAATCGAGGTGACTACGTACCCCTTTGCTAGGCATCAGACCAAAACGTAGTTTTTGGGGCAAAAAGCAAGGATGCAAGATAACAACATGATGCAGATGCTAATCATGATGTAGATGCAAATCCTAAAGATCGGGTTAGGATCTAAAGGTAACATGGACAGGTGAGTCGAAGATCGAGTTAAGACTTAAGAACTCAACTGGGGATTTAAAAGGACTGAGTTAAGATCTAAGAAATTATCTAAATCGGAAAAGCAATTGACCGGTCGAGTCAAGACCTCACAGTTTCAGGATGAGAACAGGATTAAAAGTCAAGTTACAGCTTAAAATTAAATTTATCGAAAAGGATAATAACAAATTAATAGGTCGAGTTTAGACCTAGAAATTTGGAATGAAAGCGGGATAAAAATAACTAAAGGCCAAGTTACGACTTAAAGTTAAATTTACCGGAAGAATAAACCTCGAATTAGTAGGTCGAGTTAAGACATAAAAAATTCGGGACGAGACGTGAGATAAAAATAATTAAAAGCCAAGTTACGACTTAAAGCTAAATTTATTGGAAGGAGAAAACACCTCAAAAAGGTTTAAAACACACAAGACTATTTTTGAAATTATTTCTAAACACAAAATTTTTTCGAAGTATTTTTAAAACTCTTCCGAGATGATAACATTATTTTTGAAAGGCTCTAAAAGTTATTTTTAGAAACAAACACACACACAAAATAAAAACAAAACAAAACAAAACAGAACAAAATAAAATAAAATAAAATAAAAGATCAAAATTTTATGTTTTCTGAAAATCAATTTTGCTAATAAAACAAAAAGAAAATAATTGTCTATAGTACAATAAACAAAACATCCATTAAAAAGCCTCAAACGACCACTCTCACAACCCCAAAATGTTGACATGACCGTTGACAGACTGGCGCCGTCTTCCCCTTTGACATGGCGGTCGCCTCTATTAAAACCCTTCAAAAGTGGCGGCCGCCGGATAAAAACCAATGGTACCTGGCGGTCGCTATGAAATTTTTGGGAAACCCAACGGTCGCCAACTTTGAAGATGGTGATTGCCACTTCCAGGCGCGCATAAGGCCTTTTGAGGCGCACGGATGTGACTCATTCTTCACCTCTTACCCTCTCTCTAGGTCTCTCGCTCTCTCAGGCTCTCTCTCGTCTCTTTTTTAGCTTTCCCCTTTCTTTCTTGCTTATTCTTGCTTCTTAGAATTCACACGATGTTTACCCTATTATTTGTCATCCCATTCCTCTTTATGGCGGGCCAAGGCCAGGGAGACGATGACTAACCGGCACGATTGGGCCCTTCTGCTACTGGGGGCTCCTCCATGGGGACTCTCAGGGATACGACTACTAGCTTCCCCGCCAGCGGGGTCACTGCCACGCAGCCAACTGCTGCGAAGGACGCTCTTGTACTCGAGGCGGAGCGTGATTCCCATTAGGCTGCAGAGGATGCACGGGCAGCTACTGAGGCGCAGGCGGCTACTGATGCTGCTGCTGAGGCCGTTGTGGCCGATTTCTTTGATCCTGATGCTGGAGAGGGTCATCCGGCACCCTTCGACCCACACACGTATGCTCCACTACCCCATCGTGTGGTTCCATGCGGGATAAGACGCTACGAGCCTCCCGCCGATGCTGTTACTGCCCACGTTCTTCTGCAGGAGCCCGATCATCATATATCTCGTTGGGGCCCATCGGTAAGTTTTCCAAATTTACTGTTTTAATACCAAAGCATATTATATCTCAAACGTAGACGCATGCCTAGGGTCCCCCATATGATGATGATGATGATGATGATGATGACGATGGTACAGATGATGAATGATGTAATTGTTGATTAGGATTTATTTAGGTACCCTTGTAAATGGAGATTAAAACAGTATGGACACTTAGAATTTTTGAACAAATAATGAAAGGGGGCACTTGTTTTAGTGAAAAGCATAAAAATTAAGGGAGAAATTTTTGTTTTTGTTTTTGGGATATAATAATTAAAGGGGTAATTTTTATTAAAAATTAATTTCGTCAAAACTTTCTAAAAATAGGGCAAAGAATCTTAGAAAATTTTCTAAAAGTCATAGAAAAATTTAGGGAAGAAAATTTTAGAAAATCCTAGAAAATTTTTTAGAAATATTTTAGAAAATCCTAAAAAAATTTCCTAGAAAATTTTGAAGAAAGATTTTGAAAAATCTTAGGAATCTTTTAGAAAATCTTAGAAAAATTTTAGGAATGTCCGAGAAAATTGAGAAATTTTTTTAGAAAATCCTAAAATTTTTGAAAAATATTAGAAAATTTGAAGAAAAACTTTGAAAAATCATAGGAATTTTTTAGAAAATCTTAAAATTTTTTTAGGAAAGTCCAGGAAACTTGGGGAAAATTTTTAGAAAATCCTAAAAAAATTTGACAAATCCTAGAAAATTTGAAAAAAAACTTTGAAAAATCCTAGGAATCTTTTAGAAAATCTTAGAAAAATTTTAAGAAAATCTGAAAAACTTGGGAAATTTTTTTAGAAATTTTTAGAGAATCTAAGAAATTTTAAGAAGATTTTTAGAAGATTGGGGCAATTTCCTAGAAAATTAATTCTAAAAAGTTAGGGTAAAAGGGTCAAAACACAAATATCAAAGGGAGGAGATTTTTTTTAGAATGATTAAAACAAAAAGATAAAGATTTGCCTGGCACACCAGGGCTTGGGATTCCTGGTCTTTTACTAGGACGTGCGAAAATCAAAGGATCGTCACTTACACACGAACCTAGGGTTTGGGTGCCTTGTTTTTTAGGGTTTAAAAGAACCGAAAGGTCGTCACTTATACACGACCCTAGGGTCAGGGAGATTTTTCTAAGTTATCTTGGCTTAGAAAGAACCGAAGGGTCGTAACTTACACACGAACCTAGGGTAAGAAGATTTACCTGATTTATCAGGGTTTAGAGAGAACCGTAGGTTCGTTACTTACACACGAACCTAGGGTTAGGGCGCCTAGTTTTCTAGGGCTTGAAAGAATCGAAGGGTCTTCACTTATATATGAGCCTAGGATTTAAGAGATTTTCCTGATTTATCAGGGCTTAGAGAGAACCGAAGGGTCGTCACTTACACACGAACCTAGGGTAGAAAGATTTACCTGGTTTATTATGACTTAGAAAGAACCGAAGAGTCGTCACTTACACACGAACCAAGGGTAGGAAGGTTTGCCTGATTTATTAGGGCTTAAAAAGAACCGAGGGGTCATCACTTACACATGAACCTAGGATTTTTATTGCTTCTAGATATTTTTTTCCACTTTACTTATTTGATAGATTCTCTGCTTATTTTCTTCTTTTCAGGTCGGTCATTATGTCCGTAGCTTCGGAGGTTCTGCCACTGGGGAGGTGTTGGAGTGGTACGATGCCCTCCCTACTCCAAGTCGTGCTTACATCGATGCCTCTGGTTTTGCTCGGTTCATACCCCTATTGGGTAGAACGTGCAACAACCAGGTATGGTTGACTGCCCTGGCAGAGCAGTAATGGGATACCACCAACACCTTTTATTTCACCACTTTCGAGGCCATCTTGACTGCTCTGGATTTTGCTCTTATTACCGGCATCCGGGTTGGAGGTGCCCCTATTCCGTTCGACCCGTTCGTAGCCCAGTCGACTGACGCGCTGCTGTACTTCCTCAGAGCTATCCCTGCACAGATGGACAGGGCCCGCATCAGATATACATAGTTCTTTGATCGTTTCAGACATTTTTAGTGCACCGAGCCACGCCATTATGAGTGGGTCGCCCGAGGCTTCTTGATGTAAATGTTCGGTACCTTCTTATTTTCAAACAAGGAGAATACCGTTCATCTGCATTACTTGGGTGCCCTGGCTCATCTGGACCGGGTTGCTTCATTTGACTGGGGAGGAGCCTCTCTTGCTACTCTCTACAGCTTCATGCGGACTCTGACCTGATTCCCCTAAGAGCTCAGCATCGGGGGAAACTCGAGGGTTTGGGAGGTATGGCTTTAGTTTCTGTAATTTTTCATTCATGTTTGTTATCTGTTATCATTTGCCTACTGACATCGTCCTCTTTGTAGTTGTGGACTTACGAGTTCCTCGGCCTTTATGTCCCAGCGAACTCCTCAGCGGACCCTTCAGTCATTCCTCGTGCAGCCTGGTGGTCTCAAGGGCTGAAGGGGAAGAAGGATGGGGGGATGGATGTCGACCAGTTCTGGGTATCACTACACCGGCTGACCCCTGACTAGGTATCTCTATTTACTGCTTACTATTCTGTACACTACTTCCTTCATTATACTACTTACTGCATTGTTCACTGCACTACTCTTTGCACCGTTCACTGTATACTGTTCACTGATCATTGTATTTATCGATTACTATATATTGCATTGTTCACTGTATTTTTTAGGTTCACTGGGATGTCTGGCAGGGGGTAGAAGATCGGGTCGGCGTAGACCTGATGCGTAGCCGTGACATTTTCGCGAGACGTATCTTGCTGGAGGGCCCATTTGGACGGGGGTACTATCTAGGAGAGCGAGTGGTTCGCCAGTCGTTCAGCTTGGGTCACTTTTGGATTCCAGTTGTCCCTCTAGCATGCATATGCCGGACTGATCATCTGAGCTGGGTCATTCTTCTCCTCGAGCTGGTGGGGACCTCAGCTGCTAGCTGCTGGTGGCGGTAGGAGATTGCACGGCCTGGGCCTGGGCCCATCAACTGGGTCCATTAGGACCGGGCCTGGCTGGCGGTAAGAGGAGACGGATGCCAGAGAACGAGGGAGCTGGTGTTGGTGCACCTGTTGATGCTGGAGTGGGAGCTGCCGCTGCTGTTGCTGGTGATGCTACTGGCGGGATGCGAGGCCTAGAGATTCCATGGGATGTCCAGACCGTGGCGTATGGCTTCCCTTTTTCTCTACCAGTCCCTGTTCCTCCAGCGTCAGAGTTTAGGGCTAACATCGGCCAGGTTTGTCTCCTATCTTTCCTTTAGTCACTTGTTCTTTTTATCTGTCTAGTTTACCTAAACTGTTTCCTTTTATAGGTTGATCAGGCTTGGTTAGACAGTGTGATGCTGATGGTCACCGTCTTAAGGGTACTGGTCTGGAAAATGGATGCCTCGATGAGAGCAGCCGACATTGCTTTCGCGCCAGTAGCTATTGTGAGTAGCTTACGTGCTCTTTTCCATTTGTTTGTATTTTCTTATCTTTATTCTATTCTAAATCTTACTTTTCTCTTGATAGCCTCCAGTTCCAGCTACCGATATAGTGCCGCCACAAGCTCTGGTTAGGCCTTTTGCTCTAACCCCAGCCCCGGTTCGAGGTCGTGGTTCCTGGGCATCTTCTCGGGCTCGTTCTAGAGGTTTAGTCTCATATGCTCGGAGCCGGTCTAGAGTTATCTCTTCTTCTGGTAGTGATGATGGCGATGAATTTGACAGACTCTTTGAGGATGATAGCTCAGAGGAGGTCTGCCCTTCCTCTCGTCGAGTCCGCCAGAGGCACACCTAAGAGAGAGCTCCCCCTTCCCTAGTTTTATCATTCTTCTGCTACATTTATGTTGATGGGCCTGCGTGCTTTAGTTTGACACATTTTTATACATTTACCTGCTTCATGGGCTTGTGTGCCCCAGTTCGCTGTTTATTGGGCCTGGGTGCCCCAATTTTTACACATTTTTGTCATTTTTTGATATATTTTGGGCCTTTGTGCCATTTATTGTCTTATATTCATCTGCTTGTATGGTTCTCTTTGACTTTACTATTCAAACTGTCATGGATGCTTGGTTCAGAGCCATAATTTATACATACGCTACAAACTGACACATACCCGCCGTGTTCAAACATGGCCGTCGCCACTTACGAGGACACTGACATGGCGGTTGCTATTTTCAACCTGGCAGTCGCCTGGTCAAAAGGCTGATGTTAGTGTACTATGCTTTTCAGAGTTGGCGGTCGCCACATTGATTGTACTTTTGGCCAAAATTTTGATTTTTCGCCCTTTTTAGCCTTATAAATACAACCTTGGGGGCCCCATTTGCTGTTACTTCAACTCAGATGGCTTCTTTTCTTTCTTTATGGATTGAAACATTTTCTCATATTGAGAGTCTGAACTTTGCCTAATTTGGCATTAATGCCCTTTTCTCACTAAGGGCCATGAAGATTAACAGGCCTTTAATGATGGCTACTGCACAACTGTGGGATCCACAGGCTCACGTCTTTCGATTTGGTCTTGAAGAACTCCTCCCCACTGTGGAGGCGTTTGCCGCCATTTTGGACTAGGTCCCACGAAGCTCCGTTGCTATTCCCACTTTCTTTCTCTCGACTCGACAGCTGGTGATACAGCTTTGTGGTCTATCTAGGATGGGGGCCTCTCTTCTGACACATGATGACTACCTTGACATACCTTGGATTATTGATAGATTTTGTCCCATTGGTGACCTCAGTGTCCTTGATTTTTAGCTGCGGCAATGCTATACACTTTGCTTCTGTCTTTTTGTCTGGTATCTTCTTATCCCTTTTGACGGGCGAGTTAGTTGCGCCCTAGTTGACATTGTCGGTCAGATGTGGATAGGGAGAGACTTTGTGCCACTTGTTTTAGTTGAGACACTATTGGGCTTGGACACTGTTCATCGTGGTGAGACCACCACCTTTGCTGGCAACCCTTTACTTCTTCAGGTAAGCTCAATATTTTTACTCTTCACCAAACTCTCCGTTACACTACAAAGCTTTTCTCTTGCTGTTCTAACTTTTTCTATAAATTTGGTTGATGGAGAAGGTGAATCTTGCACAGAAACCACCTACCGATAGGCACAGTGCTGTAGCTTTCCTTTATCACCCCTGTTATCAGATATGCGATACTGAGGCAGCCTGGCGACAGCACCTCTCATCCCTGATTGGCCCCGATATCACCTGGCAGTGGTGGCAGATCCCTGCCATGACTCTGACTACTATGGATCACCCTGGCGTCTTGCTAGTTGGTCTTCGTCAGAGTACCTTCTATTACCCTTATAGGATCATGCGGCAGTTTGGGCGAAGTCTGATTATTTTTCCTAGTATTCGAGGTCGTCTATTTTCTTCTGCACTGCAGGCTCCATTTCTAGCACAGTATCAGGATGCCTGGTCTTCTCGTTCACGTATGGAGATGCAGGAGATGCAATGTCCCGAGCTTTCTGCTAAATACAAGACATGGCTGACACAAGATAGGGAGAAGAAAGATAGAGAAGAGGGGAAACAAGCGGTAAACAGGAGGAGGATTTGAGGACCTCATCTTTGTTTTGAAAATTTTATAGCTTTCCCCCTTTTTTATTTTGTTTTGTAGAATTTGGGACTTGCGTGCCCTTCCTTTTATTTTTCAAAAACTTTGTAACTCTAATCAAAGTAACGAAAACTCCCACCGTATGTTTTAGACAATTCAAATTCATTCAAGGTTTGAATGACTTTATTATCAAAATTCATAAATTAATTTGCATTAGTCTTACTTGGATTCAAAGATGGCTGAAAACAAAGAAAGTGGTTGGACTTCTTAAAAGAAGCTGTCTACATATCCCAAAAAGATGGAATCAGGCCATAACGTAGTTCAGGCTCGATTTTTGCTCGGGTATTAACACTCTCCTTTTGAGATGCCCTAATTTTTTTCAAGGTCGCCCTTTCGAATTTTCAGCCTTGTGGGCTGCTTTGATTTTTTTCTGAGCTGCCTTTTTAATTTTTGACTCAATGAGCTTTTATTTTATCTCTATTTTTACCTCAAGGATAGTATTTTTTCAGTTGATCAAGGTTAACTAGAATGGAGAACACATTGCTATCCAAATCCATAATAGTGACTGCACCATTGGTCATGATGGTTTTAATGAGAAACGGTCATGACCAGTTTGGCTTGAACTTGCCTCTCGGGTCAAAGATAGGAGCTTTTATTTCTTTAAGAACCAGATCCCCTTCTTTGAGATCACGAGTCTTGACCTTTTTATTGAACGCTCGAGCTATCCTCCTCTGATATCCTTGTACATGAAACAGAGCATGCAACCTTCTTTCATCATACAAGAGCAACTCTTCCATCCGATTCCTTTGCCATTCTGTTTCTAAAATACTAACTTTGGTCACCACTCTTAGCGAAGGGATTTCCACCTTGATGGAAAGTACAGCTTCCATCCCGTACACTAAGGAGTATGGTGTAGTTCCGGTTAAAGTTCTGATCGACGTTTGGTACCCCCAAAGTGCAAATGGTAGATACTCTGGCCAATCCTTATGTGAGTTGATTATCTTTTGTAGAATTTTTTTTATGTTCTTGTTTGCTGCCTCGACTGCTCCATTGGTCAGAGGCCGATATGGTGAGAACTTATGGGCTACTATCCGGTATTCCTCGAAAAGATCAAAGACCTCCCCTTTGAAATGTGAGCCGTTGTCTGAGATGACCTCATGTGGGACTCCTTACCGACAGATGATGTTTTTCTTGACAAACTTAGCAACATGGGAGACTTTCAATACCGAATAAGAGGCGGCTTCCACCCACTTGGTAAAGTAGTAAATGGCCACTAAGATGAACTCGTGTCCATTTGATGCCTTTGGTGTTACTCTGCCGATCACACCGATGCCCCATACCGAGAACGGCCATGGTAACGTCAAGTTATACAATTGAAACGGGGGAACGTCCATGAGGTTTGCATGAATTTGGCACTTATGACATCTTCGCACGAACTGTATACAGTCTGTCTCCATCGTCATCCAAAAGTATCCTTGTCATAGGATTTTCTTGGCTAACATATTTCCACTCATGTGTGGCGCACAGACTCTCGCGTGAATATCTTTCATCAATGCTTGGCCTTTTTTAGTGTTTACGCACAGCTTATTGACACCAGAATGCCCTCATTTGTATAGTTTACCACCGCAAATGACAAACTGTGCAGATAACCGTCGTATTACCCTTTTATCCTTTTGCTGGCAAACATGGGATATTCTCCATTCTCCATGAAGTTCTGGATGTCGAAATACCATGGGAGCGCATAAGTGCTTTCTTCAATGGTGGCTGTCATTTCATATGCCAATTTTATCTTCTGTTCAATTATCAAAGGCCTCATCCAGGCTTCGGATGGTAAGTCAATCATGGATACTAAGGTAGCCAGTGCGTTAGCAAACTTGTTCTGCAGTCTTGGCACGTGGGTAATGATCATTGATTCGAAACACGGTATCAGTTTCTCTAGCTCTTGGTGGTAGAGAATCAAGGTTAAGCCCCTGACTTTCCATTCTCCTCTCACTTGTGAAACTACCAGTGCTGAGTCTTCAATGACTTCCAGCTTTCTTGGCCCTAATTCCAAGGCTACCTCTAATCTTGCTAAACATGCTTCATATTCAGCCTGATTGTTAGTAACTTCAAAATTGAGCTTTAGAGATAAAGGAACGTGGGATTCGTCAGGAGTGACAAGAAGGATTCCTATTCCAAAGCCATACTGGTTGGATGCGCTATCGAAATATAGAGTTCACTTGTCATCCCCTACTTTCATCAACTGTTCGTCAGGAAACTGGAATTTTGTGTCTTCTCCTCCTTCAACTAGTTGGTCGGCCAGGAATTCTGTCACTGCCCTACCCTCGACTGACTTTCGAGTGACATATTGAAGAAAAAACTCAGATAATAGCAGCAACCATCGGGCCAACCTTCCTGTCAGTGCCGACTTTTCGAACAGGTGCTTTAATGGGTCCATTTGAGAGATGATATTCACTATGAAAGATAGCATGTAATGCCTCAGTTTTTGGGAAGCCCAAACCAAAGCCCAACATGTCTTTTCGAGTGGTGTGTATCGTATTTCTGATCCTGTCATCATCTTGCTTAGGTAGTAGACATCCTTTTTTATTTCAGTTTTGCCCTCTTGTTCTAGCATACATCCCATAGCTGAGTCAGTCATTGACAGATAGAGAATCAGTGGCCTATCAGGTTTGGGAGGAGCTAGAACAGGTGAATTTTGCAGATACTATCGTACGGCATCAAAGGCATCTTGACATTTCTAATACCATTTGAACTCGACTCTTTTCTTCAGTAGACGGAAGAGCGGGTCATAGGTAGTTATCAGTTTTGCGATGAATCGGCTGATAAACTGTATTTTACCTAAAAAGCCCCTGACTTCTCGCTCAGTCCTCGGAGGAGGCATTTCTAAGATTGCCTTAATCTTTGAAGGATCCACTTCAATACCCCGTTGAGTGATCATAAATCCAAGCATTTTTCCTGTAGTAACCCCGAAGGCACACTTTTGTGGGTTAAGCCACATCTTGTATTTTCGTATCCTTTCGAAGAACTTTTGCAGCGCTATGATGTGCCCATCCCGATTCTTTGACTTGACTATCATATCGTCCACGTACACCTCGACCTCCTTATGTATCATGCCACGCAGTAAAGTAGTGGCAGCCCTCTGATAGGTTGCCCCAGCATTCTTCAAACCAAACGGCATCACACGATAGCAATAGGTGCCCTAGGGTGTCGTGAATGTCGTCTTCTCTCTATCCTCGGGATCTATTAGAATCTTATTGTACCCAGAGAAGCCGTCCATGAATGACAGCAAGGCGTGCCCCGCTGTACTATCTACTAAGACGTCAATGTGTGGTAGTGGAAAGTTATCTTTCGAGCTAGCCTTATTGAGGTCCCGAAAATCCACGCAGACTCGGATACGTCCGTCCTTCTTTAAAACCGGCATGATGTTGGCTACCCATTTTGGATACTCAATTACCATGAGAAATCTTGCATTGATCTGTTTAGCCACATCTTCTTTTATCTTCAAAGCCTATTCGGGTTGGATCCGTCTTAATTTTTGTTTGATCGATTTGGCATAAGGGTATAAGAGGATATGGTGCTGGACAATGTCAGGATCAATTCTGGGCATATCCTCGTAAGACCATGCAAATACATCCTTGAATTTTTTTAATAATGTTATTAATTGTTTTTGTTCAACTAAGGATAAAGAAGAACCAATTTTAACATTTTGTGGGTTAGTTTCGTTACCCAGATTTATTGATAAAGTTTCTTCAATTACAGGTTAGGCATGTATTTTTTCTTCTCTTTTTATTAAAAGTTTTATTTTTTCGGGAATATCCCCGTCAAATTTAAAATCGTCAAAAAGCGTATGAAATAGATCACACAAAGAAGAGTAACCAAAAATTTCGTTCATTTCATTAAAAGAAGAAGGAATTACTAACTCGACAGCATAAACAGGGGGAGGCGCACAAACGAACGTGCCCTCAACCACAGACTCAGACTCAAACTTGGACTCAGAACAGACAATATGTACATCAGAAGACTCGATAGTCCAATTCTTCACTTCCTTTGCAGTTACATCAACAATGAGCTTGGTGCAGTCAGTTGGTGCGTTGAAGCCCATCATTAAGTAGTCTTGATCAGTCACCTGCAGCTGAGCCATCATCTCACTAAACAGCACTCCTATGTCGGCACCGTTAAGCTTGTTAGCCTAATCTTCCCATTGGGCCTTCTTTTCTTCCTTTTCCCCTTCCACTGTCTCTTCCTCTTTTGTGTCAGACAACTGATGGCTGAAAAAGATCTCCAACCCTAGCAGCATTTGATTGGTTTCTTCATCGATCCACGGCTTTAGAAAGCCACAATACGGGAAATCTTCCCCTTCCTTCATGAAGTACCCATTGAGCGTTCCAGAATAATTGGCCTTTCATCCCCTTCTAGGCCCTTCCAGATCTTCTTCCGTTGGATTATACCCAAGACCAAAATGGTGCAAAGTCGGCAATACCTGAATGGGTTATGGGATTCCCTATTGCTTACGCTCTAATTCCATACCAGGGAAGAAGGACATTTTTCTCATCATTGTTACAGCCCGTGGGTTGATGTACATTTCCTCCTCGTTCATTAGCATCTGGATAGCCTTTGCTTCATCAAATCGAAAAGCACTAAGTAATATATCATCTTCACCATGCTGTACATCTAACAGAGTTGAGCCTTCTCTTCCTCTTGGGGGATGAATGCTGTCTTCCCCGTGAATAGTTAAAACTGCCTTATTTCTTATCAGTTTCTAATGGAGAGTTGATGGTACAGCCTGGACACTTGGTTCATGCAGCCAAGGTCTACCTAACAACAAGTTAAAAGACGCCGGTACATCTAGTACATGGAACTTGACCGATGTTGCCAAGGGCCCTATTGATATTACAAATGACACAAGTCCCAGTACGTCCCTCCTTGTGTTGTCATAAGTCCACACTCTTTGATTGCTTGGTATGAATTGCTCCGTCTTTAGTCCTAAGCAGAGTGCTGTGATTCCTTCCTTATACTGGTAGATCTTTATCAGAAAAGAAAATGGCTTTCGATTCATCCGCCAACAGAGTAAGTCCAATCAGTTGCTCCGGGGTGGCCTCTATCAGAATGCTGGCTTTATTCAAAACCTTTAGCACAACTTGTCTGTGTTTGTGCGAGGCCATCAGTAGCCCCTAAATGTTGATGTTGGCTTGCGTCTTCTTTAACTACTTCAACACCGCATCGTCCTCTTCCTCATGTTCTTTTTCCTTCCCTTTTCTACTTGGTTGCCCCTTTTCCTGCTGGGCTGGCTTGAAATGCCGCCAACTTCTGGTCAGATGTTCTATCTCCTCCTCAGGTTCCCATAATCCTGCTGTTATATCACTGGTCTGTCGTACCTTATTCAAAAGTGGAGGGCGTTCGAATACCCACAAATTGCCTAAATCAGTGATTGCCATTCTTCCCCTCCTCTCCTTATCATCTTCTATAGCCCATGTATTGTCGACTTCCTCCCAAATGTCTTCTTCGATAAAATCCACATGCTATTCCCGAGCGGCCCAAAAATTAGCCCACTCTGCTCCGTTCAATTTCAGCACAATCCTTACGAGCCAATAGGATTGCATTTCATCCACGTATACCTCTTCCTCAAAAAGTCAGGGAAGAGTAATGTTGTCAAGGACGTGACTAAACCCGTATGGTCAAGCTGGATAATCCAAAGGCCAATCATCTTCTTCGTTGTGCTCCTCTTCTTCTAGTCGGATAGCTGGGAATGCTGTCTGATACCACTCCCAAGCACCATCATTCCATTCCTCCATCCTATCTCGACTGCCTCTAACCATGATAAATGAACATGCTGTTCGATCCTCAATTACTAAAACATGAGGGCATGGTAGGTATGCTGAACAGATGTGCTAACTCGGATCCTCTGATTCCCCCAGAGACATGTAATTTACCCCAGTTTGCCTGGCATGATTTGGCAAGGGGTTAGTCGTAATGTTCAATTTTGGAGTAACGGATGGTGGTGGGGTCACTTTATTGTCGAGGAGATTCTGGATCTCATGTCGGAGCCTTAAGCACTTATCAGTTAGGTTTTCGTGGCCTTGGTGGAAGGCGTAGTATTGAGAAGCATTAAACTTTGGCGGTAGGAGATCAGGAACGGGCATGGGGTTCAATGGCTTGGTAAGCCCCTTCTCGATGAGTCGACTCAAGGCAGTGGATAATGAGATGTTGAGGGGAGTGAAGACCCTCCTCGGCCTTTGTCTGACTGTTGGGTATTATTGGATTGCTGGGCGAAAGAGGATGGGTTCAGCAGGTTTACCTCATTGAACGAGACACGAGGTTTGTGGCAGCAGATTGATTTTGGTTATTTGTGGGGAAGGTCCTCTTAGGTTTTTGGCTCAGTTCAGCCTTTTCAATATCCCCAGACTGAATTGCATTTTCAATCTGAACCCCAGCATCGAACAACTGCTCGAATATGGAGAGCGACTTTGTGATCAGATGGAATTTCAGGGGAGCTTGCAAATTCTTCACTACTATCCTCACTTGCTTTTTCACAGAGGGCTGGTTTGTCATCTTGGCGGCCTTACCCCTCCATCGGGTCAGGAAGTTAACAAATGACTCTCGGTTCTCTTGTCGAGTCGTCTCGAGCTCTCGGGTAGTTACATCCGGTTGGACATTGTAACGATACTGACTGACAAAAGCTGTAGCTATGTCTTTCCAAGTTCTAGTCTTAGCTACATCGAGGGAGAGGAACCATTTTTGGGCTGCCCTAGAGAGAGATCGATTAAAGAGCTGAGCCTTCAAGTGGTCATCAATTTCCATTGGTGACAGGATACCAACATACATTCGGAGATGAATTATGGGGTCTCTGATTCTGTCAAAATTTTCCATGTTGGGCATCTTAAACTTATCCGGGAGCTTAGCATATGGGAATAAACATAGTCCTCCCACATCTAGCATATATTCTTCGATCCCTTTGGCCTTTCTGAGGACCTTCTCCATCCGATCGATCTTTTCAACCAATGCAGATTCTTTGGACTGAGCTGTGTTTTCTTCCTCAACTATCACCTGACGAGGGACCCGTGGTGGTGGTGGAACAACTTGCGGTCCATCGAGGATCTAGTTGTCATCCCAAAAGTCTTTCCAGTTACCATTTGGGTCAACATGCTGTTCGTTCAATACTAGTAAACGAGCCTGGATTGCCTAAATCTGTGCTTGGCACTGATTCTGAGCCTGAGTTTGTTGCTCCAAAGCCCTCTGTATTTTAGCAATAGCTCTCATCAGAGCTGTCAAGTTCATCTCATTTTTTGCTATTTCAGCTGACTATTCAGATACCCTACAAAGTTTGCTTGATCCTGACCTCACCAAACATGTGCTGACTTTACTTTTCTTTATCCAATGGTAAACTCACAAAGAAAACCTAAATTCCAAAAGAAGAACAACCAGTATTAGACACCTCCCAGGCAAACATTCTGATAACAGATAGCAAATATCTCGAATACCCAAAATAGCAAATCGTGAGTAGATTAACACAGAGACTAAAATGATGCCCCTATCGGGCTCATGCTGGCAGCATAACAACGAGGTGACCCAAAAACCAGAATGATGGCTAAGGAGGGGGATCTACTAGATTCTAGAAGGAAAGTTTACCTAAAACGAGAAAGTGGACAGCACTCCGGTAATAAAACAATTCTAACTTTCAAGAGGTTGGTTTAATCTAGGATTTTAATGAAAAATGGGCAGCATAACGGTAAGAAAAAAAGACTAACTCTCATGGGTATGTCAATAGTTTTGAAAAAACGAGCCTAAACAAAGGCAGAGAAAACCAACAAATCGAGAACTCATAGGAGAGAGAAACTACCCTAGAGGCCTTGAAACGAAACACGGGCATGGCCCTGAGAAGAAGACTATGGTGTGAAAATCGAACATGGTGAAGAACAAGGCTCTAGTAAAAATTCGAAAGAAAAGCTAACCTAATCAACAAGGGATAAAATAAAAAATTGAGCCGAACCCGGGAAAGGAACTACCTAATCCGGACGAATAATCCTAACAGTACGCAAGAAAAACATACAATAATGAAAATACATAATCCTAACAGGGTCAATAGCACCTAAAGTAGAGTTCTAAGTCCACTATATGCAAAAGGCCAGTTTTGGTCAATCGAACAAAGTACCTTCTGAATTGAGTCGGGTATATACTTCCCATGTCTGGAGTGGTGCAGGACATGGTCAAATAGTACGTTCGAACTCTTTTACTGCACCTATGAAAGCGTGCAGTCAGTAAGGCTTTCCCGTCTTCCCAACAATCCCCGAAAAGGATAAACGATCGGGGCATCGAGTCGACCAGGCATGGGGGGTTTGAAGAATAATGCATATGTATGCGAAAATACAAATGAGAAATTTTATTAAGAACCAATGATGCCTTCAAGTCTAGCCCTCTTATTTGATTTTGGAAACCAGTCCTCAGTGGAGTCGCCAGAAAATATTGTGGCGTTGGGATTTAGGAGCTTTTGAAAAATGGTCAAAAATAAGGAATTTCAAAGATGGTTAGAAAATATTTTAATACCTTGAAAGCCAAATTTTGAAAATTTCTTTTTGTTGAAAATAGAGTCGCCACTTAATTTTTGAGAAAAACTAAGAAAAACAAAAATAGCTACTAATCTTGAAAATGTTAACCAGAGAAAAAGGTTTCGGGAGCTAAGGTACGAATTGAGAAAGATGTTAGGCACCCCGTTCGCCGAACCATAAGATTAGCATTTACTAATCATTATTGGTTCTTTAATAGAATTTCTCAAATACATGTAAATAAAAAAATAGAGGCAAAGAGAGAACATTCAAAATCAAATATGAAAAATACATAACATATGTACATAGTACTCCAAATTCAGACAAATAAAATAATGAATTCCTAAGTCTTACGGTATGCAATTTCTAACTAAAGAATACATTAAACACATTCGCATGCAATAATATTGAAACAATCTAAGCTAGCATGATTCAAATAAAAGAACAAAAATATGCTAAAAATTGTTAAAATGACCTAAACATGAATTATTAGCAAGAAATAAACTTAACTATCTTAAACATGATTTCAAAGTAACTAAAAACATGCATATTAAAACATATATTTAGAGAAACATTGATATGGTGAATATTTAATAATAAATGTAAAGAAAACTTACTAAGGAAACTAATGGTTTCATAATAAAGAGAATTTAAAGGTTTGAAGAAAAAGAAAAATAAGAAAAGATTTATAAAGAAAATCATTCTAAAATGAAAAGTTAAGAAAACGAATGAAAAAAAGAGAAATCTAACTATTTGCATTTTGAAAGAGATAAAAGAAAATAAAGGAAAAGGAAAGCAAATGGGGAAGAAAATTACATTTAATGAATGAAAATTAAACTAAAGTCATTTTTTATGATTTTTAGGTTTAATGAATAAAAGCAAGTATTATAAAGAAAGAAAATAAAACTATAAGAAGAAAAGAAAATGGAGCTTAAAAAGAAAAGACAAATACTAACATTAAAAGAAAAGAAGCACTACACTAATATTATAAGAGTAGAAAAAAATAAAAATGGTGCACTGAAAAGAAATTAAAGCTAATATTGCAATAAAAGAAACTTTAAATAAAAATAAAAAAAGAATATTGAACTAATACTTAAAAGAAAGGGAAATCAAATTAATATTACTAGAAAAGAAAATGAAATAAATGCTAGAAAGATAAAAAAAATTAAAAATAACTATTTAACTTAAATGCGAAATGTAGTATTAATTACTACATTCACATAAATATAAGTATATTATTATAACAATTAACAACATGATTAAGTTGTAATTGCCAAAATATGTTAGCACTAATTAATGATTTAACAAAAAAAAGAAAATACCAAATGTATTAAGTGTGAATGTGAAGGAGTTAATGACTAAATTATGAACAAATTACATAAGAAAATTACATGAGACAATTTACCTAATAAACAAAGTAAATTATATAAACAAAAGAGATGTGCAAATTGAAATTGAAAGTTAACCTAATCACTCCAAAAGAGAGAGGATGGAGTTAGAAGGATCGGGGATCCAAACGGAATACCTAGATTGCCGGGGAATTCTCAAGTCAGGAATGTACTTCGATGAGCCAATCCTCAGGTGGTGATCTAAGTAAGGCTTCAATGTAGGCGTCGAAAGCTCAGGATTCGGTATCTGGGCAGGGCTTCAGCGTCAGGGCTCAAAATTGCTCGGTGACTTGGCAGAGCTTCTCTCTCAAAACCTCTCACTCATTTTTTGTCCCTGAAAACATACCAGAGGTACGGTATTTATAGAGTTTATCAACCAATGAGATGCGGCCACGTTTTGGGACACGTCAGGCCATTTGGAGTTGGCGGTCGCCATATTGGACATGGCGGTCGCCATGTTGAAAGAAGGTTCCAAAGGGTTCTATTGGCGGTTGCCATAATGTAAGTTTATGATCGCTATAATGTAAGTTGGTGGTCGCCAGGTTTAAGGCAGTGGTCACCACTTTTTGCTAGGGTTTTCAAGAGGTTCTATTGATAGTCGCCATAATAAACATGGCGGTCGCCTTACTTGGATAGCAAGTTTCGATGGTTCGATAAAATTTTTTTGATTTTAAGGTTTTGAGTTCAAATACCGAGCCTGGATCACTTCTTGAGGATCGAACTGAGGCACTATTTCACCTGTTTTCATTATCGGATTCACCTAAGATTAGGCGGGGTCAAATTGGGATTTCTACACCGTGGTGTTGGCCAAGGGGAAGTTCCTATCCCTGACGCTAGAGATGCAAATGCTCCCCTGGGACCGATGGATGCGACAGATTGTTGAGTGTCTGAGGCGATGGCTATAGTAGCGATGCGGGAGTTCAGACGCATGGATCCACCTACCTTTACGGGAGATCTTGATCCTATTGTTGCGACGGAGTGGCTGGAGTTGGTGACTCAGATCCTAGACACATTGTAGATTAAGGAGGATGAGTTGCGGGTTTCTTTTACTACTTTTTAGTTGAGGGGTGCTGCTCATCCTTGGTGGAAGTATGCCAGGACCATTGTGGGGGTCACATGGGTAGCCTTTACAGGAGTGTTTCTAAAGAAATACTTCCCGGCTTCGAAGAGGGATTTGTATAGGGAGGAGTTCTACACTCTTACCCAGGGGGCCATGGATGTCATGTAGTACGAGGCCAGGTTTACGTGCTTGTTCTGGTTTGCACCGGAGCTAGTGAGCACAGACGAGCTGCAATCTATGATATTTGAGTGGGGCTTGAGGCCAGCGATCAGGGAGCGTGTGGTTGCGATGGGAGTTCGTGTATTCACAGAGCTGGTGGAGGAAGCAGCGAGGGTGGAGAACACTATGATCGAGATTCGAGCTTCTAGAGAAGCCATGATACCTCAGGGTGGGACAGAGGCGCAGATAGGTGGGCATTCTAGCAAGAGACAGAGGTCCTATGGTCCAAGCTTTCATCCATCTGGACCACAACTGTTCTCTACACTAGCACCCTCAGTGGCTTCGTCGGGGAAGCCAGAGCAGAGGGAGGTCAGATGTTATCGATGTGGACAGCCAGGGCATCATGTGCCAGATTACCCACAATTGAGGCAGGCTCAGAGTTCCATACCAGATCATCGTAGGGGATGAAGCTGCTAATTTGTTATAGATGTGGTCAGATGGGACATATTTGCAGAACTTGTCCCCAGAGAGATGGTGCACCGAGTACAGTGGGCACTCCAGAGGGTTCGTATGTGCAGGAGCGACAGCAATATCCTGCGGTTCACACTTCCCGAATGGTAGGTGGGAGTACATCAGTTCAGTCGGTGCAACAGCCGACAACACCGAGTTTTGGTGGACAGGGCAGAGCGACATTGTCCCGACCGTATTCCCTTATTGCTCCTAGTTCTTCTAGGGCACCGGTTGTGCCAGATGATGCAGATATGCCTTCAATGAGCAGAGGTAATTTCTGAGTATGTTGGCCTTGGGCTAGTTTCTTTGTTGCACCTTTTGTTCAATGGAACAAACTATAACTATTGGAAGGCTAGAATGAGAATTTACATTCAAGCCATAGACAATGACCTTTGGCGGGTTACCATGAATGGACCTAAAAGACCTACCAAAACTGTTGAAGGGGCTGCTATCCCTAAACCAGAAGTTGAATGGACTGAAAATGACATTAAGGAGATACAAAAAATGCTAAAGCCATGAATCTCCTATATTGCTCACTTGACCCAAATGAGTTCAACAGGATCTCTACAAGTGACACTGCAAAAAAAATATCGGATAGACTCAAAATTACCCATGAGGGTACCAATCAAGTGAAAGAGTCAAAAATCAGTCTGCTTGTGTATAACCATAAACTATTTAAAATGAAGCATTATTAATGGACTGAAATCTCTTGGCAAAATTTACACTAACGCAGAAATGATCAGAAAAATTCTGAGGTGTATGCCAAATAGTTGGGAAGCAAAGGTCACGGCTATACAAGAAGCCAAAGACCTGAATAGACTTAGCCGAGAAGAACTTCTTGGTTCTCTCATGACCCATGAGATGAACGTCAAGATGGATGATGAGGAAGATAATAAAAAGAAAAAAGGTATCACCTTCAAGCCCTCAACTCCTGAAGAAGAATCTAAGGAAGACTCCTCATGTGATGAAAATGAAGACATGGCTTTCATCACAAGAAAATTCAAAAAGTTTCTTCAAAATAAGAAACAAGAAGGAAGGAAGTTCTTCAAAAAGGAAAGACACCGAGGTGAGTCCACCAAGTTCAAAGGTGACTCTAGAAAATTCAAGAACGACTCCAAGAAAGAAGAAATCATTTGCTATGAGTGCAAAAATCCTAGACACATCAAAGCTGAATTTCTCAGCTCAAGAAGCAATTCAAGAAAGGCTTCAAGAAAGCCATAATTGCAGGTTGGGGCAAAAGCGATGACAGTAGCTCTGAGGATGAAAAGGAAGAAAGTGAAGTTGCAAATCTATGCCTTATGGCCAAAGAAGATGATGAGGTAACTTCTGATTCGTTTTCATTAGAAGAACTACAAAATAATTTTGAAGATTTGCATGATGAGTTGAGAAAATTAAGTGCAAAGAATTCTGTTTTCAAAAAGTTAGTTCTTTCCTCCTCAACTGAAATTGAAACCTTGAAAAATAAAAAATCTGTCTTGCTAAAGAAAGTTTCTGTTCTAAAAGATAAAAATAGAGTTTTAAGTAAAAAAGTTGAAGATCTCACAAAAATAGTTTATAAGTTCACTCAAGGAAAGAAAAATTTAGATAAACTTCTTGGGATGCAAAAATGTATTTTTGACAAAGCTGGAATTGGTTATAAACCCAAGAAGAAATAAAAATTTTGAACAACATATTTGTCAAGGCATCATCAAATCATTCAAATGCTATATATTTTCACTGTTATGAGTATGGACACATTGTCACACACTGCCCATACAAAAAATCTCATGATGGTTCTGTCAAAAAGGCTTGAGTTCCTAAAGGAACACACCCTCAAGAAACTAACATCAAATGATCTAAGAAAATTTGGGTACTAAAAATCAAAACTTAATTCTCCTTGCAGGTATGTCTCAAATCCTCATTCAAGGAAGAGATGTGGTACCTCGATATTACTTGCTCACGACACATGACAGGCGACAAATCGATATTTGCATCTCTCAAGCCAAAAGATGGTGGATTTGTGACTTTT
>JAOTRH010488692.1:669-24498 GCA_034768845.1 Heliamphora exappendiculata
GGGGGGGGGGGGGGGGGTTATAATTTTAAGTATAGCTAGATTTTATTTTATTTTTTTTACATTTTTTTTCCATAATTAAGAGATATATAATTTCAACATTCATTAGTAAGTGTAAAAAAAACTAAAAAATATATTTTTACATCCATATTTAAAATTTTAAACATTTATAATAACTTAAAAAATATATTTTATAATTAATTACCACGGCTATATCTTTGAGTTCTAGAAAAAAATAAGGTCAAATGGACATATAGAAAATAAAGTTGATAAAGGAGTAAAAAAATTTATACTTGAGGATTCTCTATAATTTTATAGGGTTACAAATAAAATAACAAAAAAGATGCAAAATATAATCGTACTAAAGGTATTTTAATATTTTTAGTGGGAACACATACACAATAATATAAGAGAAATATAAAAATATTAGATGTATTTTTATATTTTTAGTGAGGACACGAGATTTAATTAGTGCTATATTATCTTTATTTTTAAATAATATTATATACCAAAAATTTAAGAATAATAGTAAAATTTTAAGATTTTCAGTGAATTCCCGTTCCGGTGCCGCTCGGCATTGTTATGATTCAAACTCAAGAGTTCATCTCTCAAAATTCTAGAACACTATTTTATGGATAAAAAACTTGGACAATTCTAAAAGAATTATTTATGTAAAATTTCGATTTGATCGAATAACGCTAATCATATATAAAGAAATCATATTTTATTTTACAAAATAAATAATTTAAACTTAAATAACTTATTTTAAATCAAGACTATTTATTTTGTAACATAGAAATACAATTTGATTATATGATTATTGATATCCTATCAAATTAAATTTTTATATTAAAAATCTTCTTACGATCATCTATGAGTTGAACAATCCAAATAATCTTTGTGGATGCACTTCGAACCTACAAAATTGAGTTTTTATAAGTTTTAAAGAGAAAGATACTAGTTTTTTAGTTGGTTATGCGTTGAACGATTTGAATTATCGTTATGAAGTTATTTTGAATCTAAGGTCTTGATAAGCATCTTTGGTTTTTTGGCTAAAATGTTAAAAAGTCAAGATTGTTCTATTGGTAAAAAAGTTTTAAAAAAAATTAAAAAATTAAAAAATTAAAAAATTAAAATTAAAATACAAATTCTCATCACCTTTAAAATACAATAATACTTATTATTCATAACTTATTTACTATAACTACCAACTATATATAATTATTAATATCAAATATATAGAAGGATAAAATTATCTATTTTAAATAAAAAATAAAAAAAACTAATTTTTTAGTCAAACAATTAATTTCAAAAAATCAGGTCGACTCTTTAGTGCTTTCCTCTTTAAAATCAGGTTATTTGGTGGGTCCATTTAATTCTGGCGTCGTATGTGGGGACCATTTACGCTTTTCCATCTTTACAACATCCAACGGCTAGATTTGATTTTCGACTTTAATCGTAACGGTTGGAACCCCTTGTGGTCCTGAGATGTTAGATTCAAAACTTAACCGTTGTAGTATTTCGTACACATCCACTTCCCCCAATAAATAAAAAATAAAATGCAACAATTTTTTTTTCAAAAATAAAAGAATGCTCGTCTTATTTTTTAAAAAAAATTAAACTTTTTTAGACTCGTTGTGTGAGAAAATGTATAAATTTATTAAAGATTTATTTTTATTTTTATGAAAAATATTCAATTCTGATTAATTTTTTTAGACTCATTCCAAGAAAATATAAAAATAATTTTTATCAAAATATAGAAGGAAAGGAGGAAAAAAATGAAATTATAAAAAGGCAATAAAAAAAGTTAGAGCAAACAAATGTTATTGAGAGATATCCATTGATATTGATGAGTAATTGACTTTACAGTAGCATTGCATGTACAATAATACTATAAATTTAAAAAATACTTTTAAAAATTTATCTAAAATTTAAAATTAGTAATTTAGATTTGTTTACAGTATGGCTCACACAACACATATCTAAATTTAAACTATTCATTTTAAATTCAAAATAATTTTTTAAAATTTTTTTTAGAAGATCTTAGAATTACCGTTGCATGTATAATATGCCTTGAATAACTCCGATGTGTCTTATAGCACTTTTATGTCATCACCAAAGATTGTAGCTTGAATTTTTGTGCCAAAAAAATACTCAATTTGTAAAAAGAATGTACAATAATAAAATGAGTTTAAAGTAATTAATTAAGAATAGGACAAACCCTTTTGTCTATGAACATCATTTTTTGAAATCTAACAGAATTTATGCTGCTATTTCTTGGAGAGCTTTTTTTCATTCACCAGAATATGAACTTTCCATTTGCCTGTATTAGGCTGCATATCTTCAATGTTCATCAATTTATCAGCCATTGATATCTGTGTCAGGTTTATAAAATTAGCAGATTTGTCTCTTTTCATCCCATTTCTGTATGTCTCCGCTCTACTTTCTATAGGTTTTTTTCATCCTCGACAACAAACGCGTTAGAAATGATATTTGTTTTTTCTACACTATTTTCTTTCACTTTCGATTACATAAAATAAATATTTTTAAAATATGAATATATGTATAAAATATATATTTTTATAAATATAATAAGTTTAAAATCTTTTTTTCTATTTTTTATCTTTTATATTTTTAATTATATTGATTCGTCAACTATTATTTTTTATTTTATTATATAATCTATAACTCTAATTATATTACTCTTTGAAAGTTTAAAAACAATTTCAAAAGATCTTCATTTTCATCTTATTTTGTACTACTCTTTTGATATATTTTTTAATTTTTATTTTAATTAAATAAAAATAAAAAATAAAAAATAAAAAAGCTCATCCCGACGCCACCTGGTTAGCATCAACGGGAAGAGAAAGCAAGAAAATAGGTATGAGAGAGAGAGAGAGAGAGAGAGAGAGAGAGAGATATATATATATATATAGAGAGGAGAGACAATAGCACATGCGCGTGGGCTTAAAGCGAAAGGTAGAGCACATGCGATGCCTTCCGACCCAAAAGCGAGAATCTAACCACTTCCTTGGTGGGTTCTATTTTTTATTAGAAAATGCTAATTATTATCAAGGAGCGAATAATAAATTTATAATATATAAATATTTATATAAAATATATTGATATATATAAAAATAGTAGGCTTCATCACTAAAAATATATTAATATTAAAAAATATATTTTTATTATTCTATTAACCACTGCACCTAATAGGTGATGGTTAACATAACATTTTTTCTATTTATATGCTCGATATATATATTCTCATTTCGAAAATTATTTGATACTTTAGAAATATTATATGATATTATTTATATAATATTTTTTGTAATTAGAAACGTACAATGCACATTAAAATCTCGATTAACAGCTAGGTTAAATTTTTTTTTTTTACTTTTGTATTTTTAGCCAAATAGATAAATTTGATCCGTCGAATAAAGTTGTTTAGTAAATTAACTTTTGAACTATTTTTTTTTTAAATTAGTTGATTGAATAAAAAGTTATTTTTTTATTTTTGTTTAAATTAGATAATTTTTTTCTTCTATATAATTAAAAATAGTAATTATATATAATTGGTAGTGATAGTAAATTATGAATGAGATATATTATTATTTTTAAAAAGTTGTGAGAGTTTAATTAAAATATTAAACGAATTAGTATTTAAATTTGATATTTTAATTTTTTAATTTTTTTTATCAAACTGACCGTGTTGGCTATTTTGCGTTTTGAGCAAAAGTGTCAAAAAAAACTAGTGTGGCCAATGAGGGCCTAAGACTCTATTTATTTATCAAAAAAAAAAAGAAAAAAAATAATCATTTAAACAGGTCATGGAAACTATGCATAGTTGACAAACTAAAACTGAATTTTCTATTGATTTTCTTGCAAATTAAACAGGTCATGGAAACTAATTTCTTTATGTACTTTTTGTACCTTCTCTTTTTCATTACTTTTTATGAATTATTTTTGTGTATAATTTTTTTGACAACCAAACAAAAATTAAGGTTTCATTTGTTTCAGCAAATTAACCAATGAATTAGACTATTAATTCAGAATATAGTTTAATTTGATATTTATTTATATAAAAAAACCTCTGACTAATTATCCGAGCGAACTAATTATTTCCCAAATAAGAGATAGCTTAGTGAAGGGGTTGTGGAATTAGAAAGACTCGAATTAAGGAGTAAATTTAAATTTTTTTAAAAATAATAAAATATTAAAATAAATAACATAAAATTTAATTTATTAATTTATTTAAATTAATTTTAAAATAAATTAACTTAATACAAGAATAATATTAGAAATTGACCATTATAATCTCATTCAACGTTATTCAATCTCACTTAAATTAAACATGAGTTTATCTAATCGGTTATTTAATCATACTCAAGTTAATCACAAAAAAATTAATCGCAACTCATTATCAATCCCACTTCACTATTAATCCCACCTAATTTATATTAGTTATCAAACGAGCCCTAAGTGAATTATCAATATTTTTCATCTACCTAATAAAAATAAGCTAATATTATGCTATAAAATTTTGTTTTTATTATATAATTAAATAATAATATTACATAAATAATGTTATATTGCGTTATAAGAAAACTGAATAATTACTCTTCTCATACACTCTCTTGTCTCTTTCCATTATGTTTCTTTTTTATTTTTTGAGTAGTTAAATTGGAAAATAAAAAATCCCATAATTTGAACAGTAGAGGTGAGTGGGGCAAAGTCAGCCCTGACTAACGGAGTGCCTATTATTATTATTCCTAATTTATATATAGTACAAAGTTCATAGGGTGTTTGGTAGAGCTTTTCAAGTTAATTTTTTATTTTTTGTTATTAATTTTAATAATAAATTATAATTTTTTTAAATATATATAATTTTTATTACGAGTTGTGATTATTTTTTTTAATTTTAGTTACAAGTTAATATATTTATTAAGTACTCATAATTTCTACTACAAATTATAATTTAAAAATTATTAATTTCAACAATACAAAACACCCGCAATGTTTTATAATCCATACTATGCACTATAATCGGGATGTTTAAAAAAATTACTGCTAAGTAGTTTTTAACTTTTTATTATTAATTTTAATTATAAAGTACAATATTTTTTTAAACACTCATAATTTTTGTTATAAATAATAACTATTTTTTCGTCTATTTTAGCTATAAGCTATAAGTTATAATATTTTTCAAACGCTCACAATTTTTGCTATAAGATATAATCTATAGTAGTATTTGGTTTTGTTGAAACTAGTAACTTATAGATTGTAGTTTGTAGCAAAAATTGTGAATGTTTGATAAATATTTTAGCTTGTAACTGAAATAGAAAAAAATTAATTTTAGTTTATAGCAGAAATTGCGGGTGTTTAGGGCCTATTTGGGATAGCTTTTAAACTAGTTTTTTTTATAAAAAAAATAGATTTTAAGCTGTTTGTTTCATTTTAAAAAAATTAATATTTTTTTTCATCTTTTAATTCAAGAAAAAAAATAATACATATTCCAAATACTCAAAACTTTTTTTTAAAACAAAATTAATATAATATTCTTACTTCAAAAAATCAACTACACTCACAAAAATAAAAAAGACCGTGCCAATATCTTAAATACTATAATTTAAAAGCGAAAAGTAAAAATATTTTAAACATTTTAATAAAAAATAAAAAAATAAAAAATTACTATAAAAAATTATCCCAAGCAGTTAAACTTTTTTTATTCATTTTTTTTTATAAAAAAATTAAATTTTTTAAAAGTTAAACTTTTTAAACATCCCAAATAGACACTTAAAATATATAGTAACTATAACAAAAATTAATAACAAAAAACTAAAAATTATAACAAAAAATCTTATCAAACAAATTTTATAAATTATTAATTTTAACAATAAAAAATGTCAACCAAATTATAAATATTGTACTAAATATAGTACGGTATTTAAAAATCAGTACAGTACTTTTGCACTATTAACTCTTTTCTCTCTTTTCCCCGCGTACACGGGTGCCTACTGCCCCATGTAGTACTAACTTTTTTTTTTATTAATACGGTACATGTCGATAAAATATTAAATATTATTTTAAGTTTATTATTATAAAATATTATATATTTTTTGTTTTAAAATACTGTTCAAACAATAAATAATTCAGTAACACACTTATTTAACATAATAATTTTTATAACTTAGTTTAAATTAATTTTTACTTTTATTATTTTAATATGTAATATTTTTTGATAATAAATTAATATTGACGAGTTTTAGAACATTTATTTTTTTTATATTTAAAGCTCGAATTAGAATAAAAAATAAAAAGCAAAAGAATAAATAAAAAATTAAGATAAATATAATTCTTTTAAAAATAATTATGGAGCGTATTATCTGATAGGACCGGTATGAACAATATTTTGCATTGCACAAAATAAAATAATTAACATACTAATTTTTGCTAATAAATAATACGTATCGACACATACCAATCGATATAATACGATATCTATATAATAAAACAAGACCAATTTTTCAAAATATGTTTGACATATTTTTAAATTAACGCTTAAGATTGCTCTAAATTAAAATCTAAAGATTGAAAGTCATTTTTATCTAAATGCCTTATTAACTTCCCGCCTAAACATGTCCCAATCATTTTCAAAAATTTTATTCTAATTATCCCAAATTTGCAACCTGCATCAAGCGTCTCTCTCCTTCTCTCTCTCTCTCCATTGAAACTAACATTAATTATTTGCAACCAACATTAATCGTCAATTGCCGATTCACCGCCCATCGCCAATCCTGATTTTCACAACCACCATTGATCCACCACCAATAGCAGATTATCGCAACCACCATCGATCCACAGGCGATGGTCGCACGCAATCACCAGTGAAACTCTTTTAGACCCTCTCAAACCCTCCAAAAAACACATTAGGGTTTTTCTCTTTAAGCCTATTTTAGCTTTTCTAGCCCCTACCACTATCGCTCACCTTCCACTGCTGTCATCACGTTGCTATCACTTTTGCACCGCCATTGTTGCCTCGTCATCGTTAACCCTTTTTGGCCACTGCTCACCATTTCATACCACCGGCGATGCGACCACCGTTTCAGACATGATCGGCGTCTCTCTCTCTCTGTCTCTCACTTCGTTGTCTAGCTTCGTGAAGTTCTTAAGTTTATTTCTCTCTCTCTCTCTTTCTCCTTGGACCATTGTGGACCGCGATCGTATTCTAGATCTAAGCTCTAGAATGTGTTCCCTTTTCTCCTCACTCACTCAAATTGAAATGTTCGAAAAAAAGGCACGAAAAAGCCAATTTTTCGGTGCAAAAAACCTCTCTGGCCCTTATGAGTTGATTTTCTTACTCTTCCTTCCTCTGTTTCTTGCTCTTGGTTCCTCTGTTTTTGGTTTTATTAATCTGATAGGTATTTGTTATTTTTATTGATGAATGCTTATGATACACAAAATATTTGAATCATATGATAATATAGCAAAGATTACTGTGATTAATGTAATAGTTATACTCCTCTACTCCCTTAGTCTTCCTCATCACCTTTTCTATCTTATCAATCTTTTTCGTCAGCGCAGATTCCTTGGACTGGGTCGTTTTTTTCTCTTCTACCGTGACCTGGTGGGGAACCCAAGGTGGTACAGTAACCTATGATCTATCATGACCCTAATTATCATCCCAGAAATCCTCTCCATTTTCATTCGAATCCTCCTACTATTCATTTACACCCGACAAGTGAGCCTGAATCGCCCAGATCTGTGTCTGACAGCGAATCTGGTCTTGAGTTTGTTGCTCGACCACTCTTTGTATCTCAAAAATCACCCTCATGAGGGCTACCAAATTCACTTCGTTCTCTGTCATTTTAGACGATTTTATTGTATGTTCGGATACCCTATAGAGTCTTCTTGTTACTGATCTGGCCTAAACACACACTGGATGCGGTTCTTCTGACTCAATGATCTAAAATATGAGCAATCCTAAAAACCTGAGAGGAGAGAAGTAAGTATCAAAAACTTCTCGGAGAGATCCCTGATAATAGATGGCAGAATAATTAACTGCGAGTAGCAAAGCAGAAGAATTCCCTAGCCAGGTCCAGACTGACAGAAAACTAGAAAGCACAACACTCGAAAACCTCAAAAGAGAAACTCGAAAACCTTGTTAACACTAAACAAAAGAACACCTGGGATAGGGGTTTAACTAAAGTTTTACGGGAGAGACCGGACAACATTTCGAGAGGAAAACTTATCTCAACCAAATGGAACCTTAAGCTAGAACCCGGATAAGGGTTCGAGAAAAGAAGCAAGCCTAAACAAAATCAAGGGTACCAACCGACAATCCAGGTAAAGCCCCCGATAGAGAGAGAAAGCTATCCTAAGTAAACATCATGGGCCTCAGCCAAAACCTGAACAAAACCCCAGAAAGAAAATCGAGATCCTAAAATAGATTAAGGTTAATACCAAAACCTAGGTAAGAACTCGAGAGAAAAATTATTCTAAAATGAACAAAGGCTGGAAGCAAACTTGGGCCGAACCCTAGGAAAGAAACTATCCTAAACCAAGCAAACAAACAAAGGTCCTAAATAGACATAAACAAAACAAACAATTAAACAAAAATATTTAATCCTACCGGTTATGTACCTAATGGGGGTTCTAAGATGTTATATGCAGAAAAGGCCAGTTTGGTCAACACTCTGGGTATCTTCTAAATAGAGTTAAGAATATACCTCTCATGCTTGGTGCGGTACTGGACATGGTCGAACGACACACAATAACTATTTTTCTACATCTGTTTGAGTGTGTGACCAGAAGGCTTGTTCGCCTCCCCGACATAGCCCTGACACAGTAAACTGACTGGGGTATTTGGTCGGCCGAGCAGGGAGCAAAGAACAAAGCAAAACGCGTACGAGAATGCAAATGAGAAAGGCAAATTAAGAACCAATGATATTTTCAAGTCTAGGCAAATTAAGAACCAAAGATATTTTCAAGTCTAGCCCTCTTATTTGATTTTGTAAACTAGTCTCTAGCGGAGTCACCAAAAAATACTGTCGCGTCGGGATTTTGGGTTTAATTCAAAAATAAGGAATTCAAGAGTTATTTTGAAAACTTGTTAACACCTTGAAAATCAAGAGATTTTGAAAGTCCTTTTGTGAAAAATAAAGTCGCCACTTAATTTTTAAGAAAAATCAAGAAAAACAAAAATGAGCCATTGATATTTAAAATGTTTAACCAGAGAAAACAAGGGTTCAAGGGCTAAGGTACGAATCGAGAAAGGTGTTAGACATCCCGTTTGCCTAACTAGGAGGTTGACTTCTACTAATCATCATTAATTCTTAATTATATTTCTCAAATGCATACAAATACCGAAAGTGGAGGCAATAACAGAACATTTAAGATCGAATAAGAAAATAGTATAGCATAGGTATATAGAATACCAAACAAAGCATAAAAAGAAATATCAAGTCCTAAAGCATACAAAATCTAGACTAAAAGATACATAGCGCAAACCGCATGTGATATACAAAGAATGTAATCATTTAGATGCAACTAGTAAACCCTAATCACGTCAAAATTAAACTATGATTAACACTTAGAATTATCATGGGTTTAACGAAAGTGAAATAAATCTAAGAATTTCTAAGCCTTAAACATGCAGATTTATATGATAGACTTCCTCATTCATAGCAAGATAGAATACTATAAAAATCCAATTTAAGCTACTGGAATAGAATTAAGCCATTTGAAATTAATAAAGGTTATGGCCGTAACATATAAATGCTGCGATTGTTATGGTTGGTATACTGAAAATCATATTTTTAGTATTTAATTTAATTTTAATAAAATTAATTTTTTATTTTTTGAGAATTTTTATGAGTAATGTATGCATATCATTTTTTTGTTATGCATGGATGTCCAATATTCTGTATAGTGTTTAATCTGGTGTGTAGAGTACGAATTACACACAAAAGATCAGATTTTAGATTTTTACATAATACAAGTTTTATGTTCACAGTTTAGATAGAAATAGACATACCATCGGTACGATTGTGGCACAGAGTTTTAGTAGGCCTATCTTGGTTATAGAGAACAGAGAATAGTGTCGTCTACTGTTCTAACTCTCTGTGCCAGTACACTTTGTATGTATTGAACGGGACACTTGGGATAATTAATTTTATACCGACTAAATAAATTAATTCACACTCCAAAATTATTATGAATAATACTGATCCTCTTAATCTTGAAATAATTATTGATTTATATATATTTAATATTTATTATTTTGATTTATTAGAGGGTGCAATTTTATATGGGTCTATATTCCTGGTGAGTTGGATAGTGGTATTATTTATATGGCAAATATTAATTATTGATGAAATTCACGTCCCGAAAGATCGGGATTGACAATACCCCTTTAAAGAAACTTAAAAGTTTTGACCAGGATAAACCATGTAGGTAGATTTAATTATCCAGCGATCAAATAAGTTAAGCAAAAGGAGTTAAGGAATATTAGGATACCGATTAAATTAACTTATCAGTAATTAAATTTAATTGGCGTGTATCAGGAATCTTAACGTGGAGAGAAATGGTAAGTATTTAATAACAAGAGCTCAATGCAAGAAGGTCTTGAGATTATGGGTCAGAGTGCAATTATAGTTCTTTAGTGGTGTGAACTGTAACTCAGTATTTTATAAAAATTACAAAAATTGCTGCATCTTTCCATAATTACAGAAATCGCTGGTAGGTATCTGTGTTTCACTGGAAGTCTTACTCATAATTACTCCATAGGTCCCTGCTGTAACCCAATATATATGCAAGTAGGCAGAACCAATTTTATATCATATATCATATTTTGTCTTTCAAGATGAAAGATATTTGGGGTCTGTCGATACGAGTTCTTGATAGTCCGTAACCCACACTACATTTGAGAATCGCGTAGGAGAATACAATAGAGGATCTGACAGGAACTTTAACTCGGAATCAAATCGTAGTTGAAGAATCGATCGACAAAAGATATTCTTCTAAATTAACTTTGGTTGCACATGTTTTATTTTGATCGTTTGACGTCAAAAGTATTATCTGGAGCCCGTTTCAGCGTTTATTCGTCCAGTTAATTTTTTACCAAAAATCGTTTATAGATAATAATGATCTTGGCAATTTTGCCTCCAACAGCGGTCGCAAGGAAAATAAAGTGAAAGTGCACAGGCGCAATATTAATTGTTGCGACCGTGAGGATGTTAGTGCCAAAATGCCATGATCGCAAAATTGATTGTTGAGACCGCATAGTTTGTAGGTACTGTTTTGTTAAATTTAAAGAATTAATGTACTAGATGTGGGTGTGGGCTATGAACAGAATGCAATTGAAATTATTATTATTTTAATCAAATTACTATGATAGTTAACCAAATTCCTTAAAATTAAGCGTGCTTGTAACTAAACTTTTCTACATTAGTAATCAAATACTACAATCTATCATGAAAATGGAGAAATCAAAGCAATTAACCCTATGATCACATGCTATAAGAATAAAGAGGGCGAGTCTGAAAGTAAAATACTAAAATTAACCCTATTGCTCCACGGAGATGAGAAATATAGAGAGAGAAGAGTCGGGATTCTAACAAAATACCTAAAACGTGACAATTCAAATGAGTCCTCAAGTCGTGGAATGTAGAATCGTCAGTTCAATTCTCGAAAAGCAGTTCAATTCTAGTATTCGTGTCCAAATCGAGTAGTAGTATGGATCGGGATGTGAGTTGAGAGTATGGCAGAGTATCGGTGTACTTGAATTGTCCTTGATAAAGCGGTAGTCTCTCGACGTTAGCAAAAGTGTCCTCCAAAAATTGTACCAAATGTATGCTTATATAGAAAATGTCAACCAATGAGGTGCTGCCACATTCAAAACTCAAACTGGGCTAAAAAATGTTGCAGTCGCCACCTTTAAAGGTTACGATCGTGAAGATCAAGGTTGCGACCGTAACAAATGTTAGGGTTTCCAGTAGATTCGCATTGCCGTCGCAACAATCAACATAACGGTCGCATGGTTCAAAGGTTACGGATGTGATTACTTGGGTCAGTAAACAACTAAGTAACAAGACTAGAAGGTTGCGATCTCAAGATTCAAGTGCTGTGATCTTGCAGTTTGATTTTACAGAGCACTGAATTTGGATTGCTTCCTAGTGATCATTCAGAGATATCATCCCACTCGATTTTCATCATTGGACACACCTGAATAAGCCTAAGATTCAACGCGGTCAAATCGGGGTGTCTACACTAGGCTTAACCCTGAAGAAGGCCTGGTCAACCTCGACCCTTGACCTTTAGGCCTGGTCTTAACTCTGAAGAAGGTCTAACCATGCTTAGCCCTTGACCCTTAGGCCTAAGCTTTACTTTGGAGAAGACCTGATCGACCATTGAACTGGTCATCCTTGGCCCTTGACCCTTAGGCCTAGGCTTAACTCTGGAGAAGGTCTGATGAGCTTGAGCCCTTAACCCTTAGGCATAGGCTTTACTTTGGAGAAGACTTGGTTAGCCTTGGCCCGTCACCCTTAGGCCTAAGCTTAACTTTAGAGAAATCTTGGTCAGCCTCGGGCCTTGACCCTTAGGCATGGGCTTAACTTTGTAGAGAACCTGATCATCATGCATGGATAAGAAGGGAGAAAAGTTCCAAAAAGTTTTGTTAATCACTTGTGAATGTTTGGTTACATGTGTTGCGTTTGGGCCATTGTGATTGCGGCATCCTCTTACAGATAATATCTCTTGAGGTGCTCAGCATTCCAAGGGTATGTCAAGTCCTTTTCTTTTGGTGTTTGTAACTTGTAAGCTCCTTAGCCGCACTGGAGCTTTACTACGTAAGGCCCTTCCCAATTTGATCCCATCTTTTCGCCACTCGGGTTCTTGGTAGCTAACACCACTTTCCTGAGCATTAAGTCCCTCGGGCTAAACTTTCTTTTCCTAACGTGCGAGTTATAATACTGCCTCATGCCCTCTTAGTAGGCTGCAACACATATTGCTGCCATGTCCTGAATTTCCTCCAACAGATCAAGATCAACTCTCATTTCCTCCTCATTCGTTGTTTGGTCATACGCACTGATTCAGGTACTGGTCAATTCGATCTCGACCGGGAGAATGACTTTGTGGCCATAGGTTAGCATATAGGGGGTTTCACCTGTAGGGGTCCTAACTGTTGTTCTATACACCCAGAGCATGTTGGGGAGTTCCTTTAGCCATAATCCTTTCGCTTGGTCTAACTAAGTTTTTAAGATCTTGAGCAAGGAACGGTTGGGGACCTCCACTTGACCGTTGGACTGTGGATGGCTGAGGAGGCATAGCACAACTTAATGTCAGGTCAGCACAGAAATTTCAGAAGTTTTTATTGTTGAACTGCTTTCCATTGTCAATCACCAAGGCCCGAGGAATCCCGGATTGACGCACAATGACCTTCTATACGAAACGGGTAATGTTCGTCTCAGTAATCCTTGCTAATGGCTCCACTTCTATTAATTTCGTGAAATAATTAATTGCAACTACTAGGAACTTCATTTGCCTTTGCGCCATGGGGAGTGGACCCACAATATCCAATCCTGATTGTGCGAACGACAGCAGGCTAGTCAGGACGGTAAGTTCAGTGAGCGGTTGTCTGGTAATGTTTGCAAAGCATTGACATTTATCACACTTCCTTACGAAGTTCTTGGTGTCGTACAATAGAGTAGGCCAATAATACCCTTCTCACATTACCTTCCCACCTAATGATCTTGCCCCTGATTGATTCTCACAAACACCTTCATGAATCTCTCGGACAATATAAAGTGCTTTCGCGTCCGAAACGCATCGTAAGTACGGTGTGGTGGCCCCCATTTTGTACAACACTCCCCTTAGGATGACGTACTAGGTAACCTGGAACCTCAACTTCCTAGCTTCTTTTCTGTCTTCGGGTAGCTCCCCAGTTTCCAAGTATTTCACAATAGGTTGAGGCCCAAGGTATATTCTGTACTTTCATTACTTCCGGTAACACTTCATATTCCCCGATGCTTGGGTGGTTGACTGCCCCAACAGTGATCGTGCCAATCCAGTCTATTTCTTCTAAGGAAGCCAGTTGGGCGAGCTGATCAGCCTCGTTGCTTTTTGTGCGTGGGATTTGGGATAGCTTAAACCATTTGAGTTGCCTAGACAGAACATCAACTAGGAGTTTATATTGTTTGAGTCGCTCCCCCTTAATTTCACATCCCCCACTGACCTATTGTGCAACCAACTGGGAATCAGTGTAAAAGTGAACCTGTTTCGCCCCACAGACCTTAATGATTTTTATCCCCCAAACTAGGACTTCGTATTTGGCCTCATTATTGATTAACAGGAAATTAAATCTTATGGCAAATCTTACTGGTCCCCGAGCGGCAATTCAAAGGGTAGACCAACCCCACTTGAGCCTTGCCTTGCTGACCCGTCAATCTTGACTGACCATATATGTTGTGTTAGCTGAACACTACTACCTGATTGTGAGTTTCCGTTCCCTGGCTGCCACAGTTTATTAGGGTTTTTATTAGGCGCGTGAGGAGGATCGTCTCTCAGACTACGCTTGTAAGCTCTACCACGAAATCTGCTACTGTTTACCCTTTGATCGACATACGTGGTCGATATTTGATGTCAAATTGCCCTAAATCGATTGCCCTTTGCATCAGTCTACCCGAAGTGTCAAGCTTTTGCAACACTTTTCTTTATAGTTGGTCAGTCAATACCACTATGGTGTGAGCCTGGAAGTATGGTCTCAAATTCCTAGAGGAGATGATTAGGCGAACGCCAGCTTTTCCAGGTCTGGATATTTGGCCTTAGCTCCACGGAAGGCTCTTCTTACGTAATAAACTGGCCTTTACTAGCCCTCGAACTCCCTTATCAAAGCTGAGCTAACTGCTATTTGAGACACATCCAAGTACAGATACAATGGTTCGTGTGGTGTGGGGTTCGAGAGCAGTGGAGGCTCGGTGAGATCCCTCTTTAGCTCGATGAAAGCTGATTCACACTAGTCAGTCTAGGTGAAGGCTTTTCTCAAGATCTTTAAGAAAGGCAAACATCTGTCTGATGCTTTGGAAACTAATCGATTTAGGACGCCCACTCTTCCTGCCAACCTTTGAACTTCCTTGGTATTTGTGGGTTATGTCACATCCAAAATTGCTCATAATATATCAGGTTTTGCCTCGATGCCTCTTTGGTTCACCAGATATCCCAAGAATTTTCCCGAGGATACTTCGAATGCACACTTTACCGAGTTAAGTTTCATTCCGTATCTTCTCAGGATAGTAAAAGCTTCTGTTAAGTCGCTGAGGTGTTGGGCGGTCTTTCTGCTCTTGACCAGCATATCGTCTACATATACTTCCATGTTCCTGCCGATCTGACTTTCGAACATTGAATTCACATGGTGTTGGTAAGTAGCTCATGCATTCTTTAGGCCGAAGGGCATAACTCTATAGTAGTATAATCCTGGGGATGTGATGAAAGCAGTCTTTTACTAGTTGGGAACGTCCACAAGGATTTGATTATAGCCATAAAAAGTGTCCATGAAACTGAGCAATTTGTTCCCTACAGTTGAATCTACCTAAAGATCAATACGGGGTAAGGGGTAGCTATCCTTCATGTAAGCCTTATTTAGGTTAGTGAAATCAATGCACATACGCCACTTTCCATTCGCATTTTTCACCTTAACTGCATTCGCCAACCATTCTGGGTAGGTAGTCTCTTTTATGAACCCCACTGCCTTCAGCTTGCTAACCTCCTCGTTAATAACTTGATTCTGTTATTTGCTTTTGCTTTACTAGTCTTACCCTAGGATGTACATTCAAACGATGACCCTTAATTACTGAATCTATCCCCGACATATCTTAGTGTGACTAGGCAAAAGCGTTTTTTTGTTGCTTAAAAAATTCCACCTTCTGGCGCTTTACATCATCATTAATCTGGATTTCGATCAGGACTATTTTGGCCTGATCAGTGTTGCCTACCTCAACTGTCATCAGGGGTTCATCTTGTTTCAATAACTTTTTGTCTCAAACCTTCATCTCCTCAATGTTCATGGTCTCCATTGGCCAGTACTCCTCTAGGGAGGTACAGTAGCACTCTAGGGCAGAGAGTTGGTCCCTTCGAGCATACGCAACCCCCTTATACCATGGGGAACTTGACCAAAAGATGATTGGTGGATGTGACCGCTCTGAAACCTTTCAAAGCCATTCTTCTTAGAATCACATTATACGCAGACGGAGTATCGACGACCAAGAATGTCACTATCTTGTTAAGCTTACAATGGTCGTCCCTAATAGTTACTCAAAGTTGGATGGACCCCAACAGATACACCTGGTCACCGACAAAATTGACCAATAGGGACAGCATGGTGTGGCGTTGGGATTTAGGGGTCAAAAAGAAGAAAATTCAAAAGATATTTTAGAAAATATTTTAACACCTTGAAAATCAAATTTTAAAAACTCATTTGATTGAAAATTGAGCCGTCACTTAGTTTGTGAGAAAAACTAAGAAAAAAAAAAAATAACCACTGATCTTTAAAACGTTAACCAGAGAAGTAGGGATCGAGAGTTAAGGTACGAATCGAAAAAGGTGTAAGGCACTCTGTTTACCAAACCATAAGGTTGGCCTCTACTATTCATCATCGGTTCTTTAATAGAATTTTTCAAATACATGCAACTAAAAGAAAATAGAGGCAAATAGAGAACATCCAAAATTAAATATGAAAAATACATAACAAATATACATACCACTCCAAATTAGGACAAATAAAGGAATTAATTCCTAAGTCCTATGACATGCAAATTTTATCTAAAGGATCCATGGACCACACTCGCATGCGATTTTATAAAAAAATAAACTAAACTAGCATGGTTCAAATGAATAGGCTAAAGATGCTAAAATAACCTAGACATGATTTTACTACAAAATAAATTAAACTACTCTAAACATGCATTTAAAGAAAATAACTAACACATGCATAACATTCATTTAGAAAGAAAAAATGGGAGCATGATAAGTTTTAAAAATAAAAGATGCACAAGAATTCTATGTTTTAAAAGCAAGAAAATCTACTAGCAAAAATAAGTATGTTTTAACAAAAGAAAATTCAATGATTTAAAAAAAATAAGGAAAAAATTTATAAAAAAAAATTATATTAAGAATAAGGAAACTAAAAAATATTTATTGAACTAATGAGAAAGAAAGCTAATTACTTAAATTTTAAAGAATGGGAATTAAATTAAAAGACTTTTTATGAGAATTAAATTAAAAGAATGAGAATTAAATTAAAAGATTTTTTATGATTTTTTTTTGGTTAAAGAAAATGAGAGAAAATATAAAATAAAGCTATAAGACAATAAAGCTAGAAAAAAAATGAAGAAGGAGCCATATAGAAATAAATACTAACATGAAGATAAAAGAAACACAAATAAAGAGAAAAATAAATTAGCATTAAGAGAAAAGAAAAAGAAAATTAGACATTATAAAGAAATTTAAAGCTAGTAATGAAAAGAAAATATTAAAAGAAGAAATTATATTAATGTAAAAGAGAAGGAAAAAAAATAGAAAATAAAAACCAAAAAAACATATTAAATTAACTAAAAGAAAAAAAAGCAAAGAAAAATGTTAATACAAAAATATTAAACTAATACTTATGAGAAAGAATATGGTTCATAAAAAGAAAATTAAAGCTACATTGCAAATAAAAGAAATAAAAAGAAAGACATTAAACTAATACTTAAAAGAAAGATACATTAAATTGAGATTACTCAAAAAAATGAAGAGAAAAGTTAATCAACAAAATTAGATTAATGCTCGAAAGATAAAAGAAGTTGAAAATAACTATCTAACTTAAATGTAAAATGTAGTATTAATTACTACATTCACATAAATGCAAGTGCATTGTTATAACAATTAACAACATTAATTAGTTGTAATTGCAAGAATATTTTAGTGCTAAATTGATGAAGTAATAAAAATAAGAGATAAGAACAATGTGCTTAGTGTGAATATGTGAAATAAGCGATTAATTTAAAAGACTAAATTTAACAAAGTGAATTAAGCAATAAGCAATATTAGCTACATAGGTAAAAGAGATGTACAAATTGAAATTGAAAATTAACCCGACCACTCCAAAGAGAGATGGCGGAGTTTAGAAAGATCGGAGATCCAAACAAAATACCTGAGTCGTGGAATCCTTAAATTGGGGAAAGTGCTTCAATCCTTGGGTGGTGATTCCAAGCTAAGGCTTCAAATGTAGGTAATGGAGGATCGGTACTCAGGATTTTGGCAAGACTTCAGCATCGGGGCCCGGGCTTGCTTGATATATCGGCAGAGTCTTTCTCACTCAAAATTCGTACTGAAAATGTACGTTGTGGTACGGCATTTATAGAATTTTTCAACCAATGAGGTGTTGCCACATTTTGGGACACGTCAGGCTATTTGGAGTCGGCGGTCGCCACATTTAAGGATGGCAGTCGCCATGTTTTTGAAAGTTTTCACAAAGTTTTATAGCGGTCACCACAATGGGAGTTGGCGATCGCCATGATAAAAGGTGGCGGTCGCCACTTTTGGCTAAAGTTTCTACAAAGTTCTATGGCGGGCGCCATGAAGAGAGTTGGCGGTCGCCTTACTTGGGCAGTAAGTTTCGATGATTCGTCAAAATTTTATTGGTTTGAAGGTTCTGAGTTCAAGTACCGAGCTTGGATAACTTTTCAAGAATCGTACGGAAGCAGTAATCCATCTGTTTTCGTAATCAAATTCGCCTAAGATTAGGCGGGGTCAAATTGAGGTGTCTACAGTTGCCCTTCTTTGATATAACTTGCATAGTAATGCGTGAAGCAGGTTATATCAAAGACCGAGAGACAACAACTATTTGACCGACCCATCAATCTTAGGCCACAAGCACACAAGCATGCATAAGATGTTGCTCATACCTGAATTTTTATCGAGCTACCTACGTACCATTTTTGCTTGGGATCAGACCAAAACGTAGTTCCCAGGATAAAATACAAATATGAAATGATAAGAATCATGATGTGGATGCTATCATGAATAAATACTAACATGATGCAGACATTTAATGAAAGAAAGTTCTGATGTCATAACACAGAAAAAAGATAATTCAGTTTTAGGTCGTGAAACGACCAATGAGTCAGTTTGAGGTCATGAGGAGGACCGACGAGTCAGTTTATGGTCATGAGAAGTACCGATGAGTTAGTTTAGGGTCATGAGCAGGACCGACGAGTCAGTTTAGGGTTATAAAGAGGGCCGATGAGTCAGTTTAAGGTTATGAGGAGGACCGACGTGTCAGTTTCAGATCGTGAGGAGGATCGACGACTCAGTTTAGGGTTATGAGGAGGACCGACAAGTCAGTTTAAGGTCATGAAGAGGACCGATGAGTCAGTTAAAATCGTGAGGAGGACCGACGAGTTAGTTTAAGGTCACGAGAATGACCGCCGAGTTAGTTTAGGATCATGAGAGGAGGACCGAGTAGGTAAACATCAAATTAATAGATTAAGTCAGGATCTAAGTACGTGATACTTAAAGGTTGGTTTATCGAAAATGAGATTTAAAATGATCGGAAGCCAAGCTATGGCTGAAACTTTTTAATTTATTGGGAGGAAAGATTGCGAATTAATAGGTCGAGTTAAGACTTAAAAAAATCAAAACGGGGCACGGGATAATTTAAAAGCCAAGTTATGGCTTAAAATTAAATTTATCTGGGAAAAGTCAAAAAAAATAATATTATTATTATTATTATTTTTGTATATCATTTTTGAAATTATACTCATGAAGTTAAAAGAAAATACATGCATATATTAGAAACACCCAAACAGGCCCCAGAAAACCCAAGAAACCCGTGATGGCAAACTGACGCTGGACCACCAACGTTGGAGTTGGCGGTCGCCGTGATGTAAATGACGTGACGGTTGACATTGCGACGGTCGCCTGGACGGAATCCTTCTGACACGGCGGCCGCCCACTAAAACCCACTACGACACTGCGGGCGCCATGTGTCGTTTCAGAAGGCTAAGGGTCGCTTACTTTGGAGTTGGCGACCACCAACTCTAAGCGCGTGCCCGGTTCCTTTAAAGCGCGCGAGGTGGCTCATTTGCTCATTTCCATTCTCTCTCTAGCGTCTCTGTTCTCTCTCAAACTTTCTTTGTTCTCAAGTTTTCTTTTGTTCTTTTCAAGCTCTCACACCATGTTCACCCTTTTATTTGTGATTTCCTTCTTTTATATGGCGGGCCAAGGCCATGGGGATGATGATCTTGGGGAACGACAGGACCTTTCTGCTGCTGGGGGTTCTTCCACGGGCGCCCTTGAGGGTACGTCTACTAGCCTTCCTGCTGGTAGGGTTACTTCTACGCAGCCCGCCGCTGCGATGGATGCCCTCGTCCTTGAGGCGAAGCGTGCCTCCCGTCGTGTTGCTGAGGAGGCACGAGCAGCTGCTGCGGCATAGACGGCTGCAGATGCTGCTGCTGAGGCCGAGATTGCTGGCTTTTTGATGTTGGAGATGGTCATTCGGCGCCCTTCGACCCGCACACCTATGCATCATGGTCTCATCGCGTGGTTCCGCGCGGGATGAGACGTTACGAGTCTCCTGATGATGCGATTGCCGCCGACATTCTTCTACGAGAGCCCGACCATCACATGTCTCGTCGGCACCCATCGGTAAATACCCCATCTTTACTTGTTTTAATACCAGAGCATGAAATATCGCAAACGTAGACGCATACCTAGGATCCCCTATTTGACGATGTGATAAATGATGATGATGATATTGATGATATATTTTGATGTATTTAATAAATGATGATGATGATTCGATAGAATTTGATCTTAGTTTCGGTACATATGCAATGGAGATTAAAATAGTAGGGCCAATTAGGATTTTTGAACAATCAACAAAATGCGCGATTTATTTGAGTAAAAATCACAAAATAAAAGGCTTGAGTTTTTATTGCTATTTTGAGGAAAAACACAAGTCTAGGGGAGAATTTTTGTTTTTATTTTTGGGGAATGAAAACTAAAAGGGTAATTTTTATCAAAATCCTAAAAAATACCAAAAGTTAGGGTAAAGGAATTTAAGAGGTGTTAAGGAAATTTTTCAAAAGTCTTAGAAAATTTAGGAAAAATTTTCAAACAACCCAGAAATTTAACACTTTTTTCATGAAATTTAGAGAATTTAGGAATTTTTTTTAGAAAATCCTTAGAATTTTTAAATTTTTTTTAGAAAATTTAGGAAAAACTTTTAGACAATCAGGAAAATCTTGCGAAAATTTTCAAAAATTCTAAAAAATTTGAGAAAATGTTTAGAAAAACTTAAAAATTTTGAGAAAATTTTGAGAAAATCTTAGAATTTTAAGAAAATTTAAAAAATTTTAAAAAATTTGAGAAAAATTTTAAGAGAAATCCGAGAAAAGTTTTATGAAAATCTTAGAAATCAAGAAGATTTTTTTTATTTTTTATTTTTTATTTTTTATTTATTTTGTTATATATATATATATATATATTGGAAATATTTTTTAAAAATTTCTAAAAAATTAATCCTAAAAGGTTAGGGTAAAAGGGGTAAAACACAAAAATTAAAGGGAAAAAGTTTTTATTTATTTATTTATTTTTATTTTATTATTATTTTTGTTATTTATTATTATTGTTGTTTTGATTTTTTGTTTGCTTGTTTGTTTTTTTTTGTTGTTTTTTTTGTGTGTAAAATTATATAAAATAATAGAGGTTTGCCTAGCGTGCTCGGGCTTAGGGTTCTTAACTTTTTACTAGAGCGTGCGAGACCGGAGGGTCGAACTTAAGGTTAAGATCCCTAGTTTCTTAGGGCTTGGAAGAAATCGAAGGGTCGTCATTTGCATACGAACCTAGGGTTAGGGCGCCTAGTTTCCTAGGGATTTTCTATCAAATATTTTTTGCACTTTGCTTGCTCGATTTGTTTTTTATGTGTTCTCTATCTATCTTCTTTTATAGGCTGATCATTATGTCCGGGGCTTCCGAGGTTCTGCCTCCGGAGATGTGTCAGAGTCGTATGATGTCCTCCCTGCTTCCAGTCGAGCATATATTGACGCCTTCGGCTTTGCTCGATTCATACCACTATTGGGTAAGACGAGCAATAATCTGGTATAGCTGAAAGCGTTGACCAAGCGGTGGTGAGATATCACCAACACCTTTCACTTCACTACCTTCGAGGCTACTCTGATGCCTCTGGACTTTGCCCTCATCACCGGCATTCGGTTTGGAGGAGCTCCCCTCCCGTTTGATCCGTCTATATTCCTGGTGACCGACACACTGCTGTATTTCCTCGGGGCGGTCCCTGCTCAGATGGATCGCGACAGAGTCAGATACACCTAGTTCTTCAAGCGGTTCAGACATTTTCCGTGCACCGAGCCCCGTCATTATGAGTGGGTCGCCCGAGGCTTTCTTATGTATATGTTTGGTACCTCCTTGTTTTCGAATAAGGAGAATACCGTTTACTTGCATTACTTGGGCGGCCTGGCTCGTCTTGATCGGGTCGCATCGTATTATTGGGGCAGCGCTGCTCAGGCCACTCTTTACAGTTTTAGGAGGACACTGACCCAGTTCCCTCAAGAGCTCAGCATTGGGGGATACTAGAGGGTCTAGGAGGTATGACTTAGTTTTTGCAGTTCTCCATCCATTTCTGTTATCTGTTATTTCTGCTTGCTGGTATCTTCTTCTTTGTAGTTATGGACCTATGAGTTCCTTGGGCTTTATGTCTCGGCGAACTCTGCGACAGACCCTCTGATTATTCCCCGTGCAGCCTGGTGGTCCCGTGGGCTAAAGGAAAAGAAAGCCGGAGGGAAGGATCTTGACCGGTTCTGGGTGTCTCTGGATCGGCTGACCCCTGACCAGGTATCTTTACCATTTGATGCACTACTTTCTATATTATACTGCTTATTGCGCTGTTCACTGTACTGCACTGCACTGTTCTCCATTATGTATACTACACTGTACTACACTGCAAAGGGCACTGATCACTGCACACTGTTCATTATACTGTATGTCTTACTGTTCTTTGCATTATACTGTATTTTGAACTGTTGCAGGTCTACTGGGATGTCTGGAGAGGAATGGAGGATCGGGCCGCGCGTGGATCTGATGCGCAGCCGTGACATTAGGGCGAGGCGTATCTTGTTGGAGGGACCGTTTGGGCGGGAGTACTATCTGGGAGAGCGAGTGGTTCGCTAGTCGCTCGACCTAGATCACTTCTGGATCCCGGTGGTTCCTCCAGTCCATTTGCACTGGACTGATCATCTAGGTCCCGTCGACTTGCTGTTGGAGACGGTGGGGACCCCAGTTTCAGAGTTGCTGGTGGCGGAAGGGGACTACACCGCTTGGGCCCAGGTGCACCTGATGGGTCCCTTAGGTTCTGGCCCGACTAGAGGCGAGCACCGGAGGCCGCCGATGTTGATGCTGCTGCTGGAGGTTCTGGGGCTGCGACTGCTGCCGGAGCTGCTACTAAGGATGCTGCTGGCGGGAGGGGCCCAGAGATACCATGGGACGTTGTAGACACCCCAATTTGACCCCACTCAATCTTAGGTGGATCCAATTATGAAAATAAGTGAAACAAGTGCTTCAATTCGATCCTCGAAAGGTGATCCAAGCTCAGAATTTGAACCTTAATAATCGAAAACCTTCAAAACCAATAACTTGTTGTCCAAGCAATTCCTAGACTTGGCGACCGCCAACTCCATTGTAGCGACCGCCAATAGAACCTTGCGGAATATTTTGCAACATGGCGACCGCCAACCTCAATATGGCGACCGCCAACTAACATTGTGGTGGCCGCCAACTCCA
>JAOTRH010488722.1:0-24494 GCA_034768845.1 Heliamphora exappendiculata
CATTTCATGTTCCGTTTGTGCATGTTCATATCTATACATATATAGAATTTCTCTGATTTTTATAGAAAAATATTTCTCTTACTTGCTTCTGGACAATGTGACTCTTGCACTTGAGAGGCATCCCATGTTGTCAAACAGCTTGTAATCCTGAGGGTGTGTAACAGAAATGAAAACTAAGCAAACAAAAATCATTTGCGGCAAAGCTCCAGTGATTACTCAACACAGTTGCTCGGCCACCGAGGTTATAAATCAGCATATCTACAGATCGACCATTTTCTCTCAGTGCCAGGATTTGCTCGGCACCTATGTTTAGAACCGAATCAGCCCGATCGGGGGTTAGGATTTGTTTGGCAACTTGCTCAGTTCGGCACTTATCTCTCAAATCATTTGTGAGACCGGTACACAAAATCCCGGCGCACAGGTAATGAAAAGTCACAGTCGACCTCGGAGTCAAGTCTAAGCACAAAAGCTACTTGCTTATGCAAAAAAAGTCACATCCGCCTTGTAGGATCACTGCTAGGCACAAGTTATGATAATCTCCAAATATGCCATTTTGAGATTTCTACATTTTCTATTGAGAGGCCCTCATATTGAAATGACTCAACATATCCTGTCAAACAAGGCACGCTAAAACCCTAGCTCGGTTAGGTACAAAAAGTTCGAATTGGACTCGAATTGGCATAATTCAATTGAGTTTGTTGACACAGACCCGGGTTACATGTAGCTTCCACCTCCCCCTGTCGGAGCATATAGAAGCTGGGGGCTTATTGTAGTGACAAAAAACTAACTAAAGGCTTAAACTTAACCAAACACCCCCTAACCATGGTTAGGGGAGGCAAACCCTCACACTCTCTATATATATTGCCCTCCATCAACTGCCAAGGTATGAGATTATCACTCCATCTCTCTAACTATATTCGCACTCTCAAGGCCCGTCTAATTTGGGTATCGGAGGGCCTCCTGCCGATCACCGGTCGGGAGGCTTGTTTTGCAGGTATGTCGGTACGGAGGCACTCGGGAGCTCGGTCGTTCTAAATCTCATCAGGTTCTTGTTCTATATTATTAATTAAAGAACTATTACATTTTATGTTCGTTCAGTATTTATTAGATTGCCAGCATTCATATATGTGTACAGACTCATAAATCATGTAACTACATACTAGAGGGAGGAAACATGCGTCTACACACCAACTCAGCCCAACTTTTTGGAGCTTCAACCTTCGTCAAAGCCAGCAGCTTATCTCGGCTCACAGTGCCTTCAAAGCTTGGCCTCCCGACTTGACAACTTAGTTCGGCACTTATCCAGCTCATCTCAGTTCATCTATGTTTCGACTACTGTTCAAAACAAATCAAATGCAAAAGTGCTATATCACCAGTCCAGACGCTCAGCTACAATGACTGTGCTATTGAAGATGAAGTTCCTTCAACTTAGAAGAAGATGATGCAAAATTGGATCAACAGCTAAGTATGAGAAGAAGATAGAGGAATTGAATACCCAATGCCAGCTGAAGACAAAAGAATGCTATGAAAGATGCAGAGCATAGGCAGCAAAAGTCCCGGGAACTTCGAGTCATGCCTTGGCAAGAAAGTCCTAGCTCGGCTAAATAAAAAAGACCCGGTGACTTCGAGTCACGCCTTGGAAAAAAGTCCTAACTCGGCTAGGCAAAAAAGACCCAGTGACTTCGAGTCACGCCTAAGCAAGAAAGTCCTAACTCGGTTAGGCAAAAAAGACCCGGTGACTTCGTGTCACGCCTGGGCAAGAAAGTCCTAGCTCGGCTAGGAAAAAAAGTCCCAATTGGCTTTCGGGTTAAGCCTTGAGTAAGAAAGTCCTAGCTTGGCTAGGCAAAAAAGTCCTAATTGACCTTCGGGTCAAGTCTTGAGTAAGAAAGTCCTAGCTCGGCTAGGCAAAAATGTCACAGTCGGCCTCAAACCTCGGCATCAAAGACTCAAGCTCCACTATTCAGCAAAAGCTCGGCTTCTCAAGCTTCACTGCTCGACTCCTCAAGCTCCACAGTTCAGCAATCCAGCTGTGCATGGAGCTTAGTATTTTCTTTTGCTTCAGAATTATGCATCGAGGAAGGACAAGGCTTCTCTCTCTAAAAGTGCAGCAAAGTGGCTCTACAACAACAGAAGACTTTATAACCCAGCAAAACAACTGGCTCAAAACGAAAAATCCTATTAGCACTGCGGGTTAAAACTTCTCTGATGTCTTGTCTCTTCATCATCCGATTCAATTATTACAACAGGCAACCTTTCGGCGAACATCATTGGCAACATTGCCGTCATCCAACTCAATGACATCTTGATTGGCTAGATGACGGAATACATTGCAACAAGGGAATTTAGTACCTGTCTCCTCTAACTCGACGACGAGGCTTTCTTCTTGAGAAAGAGAAGGAACTTGAAGATTTGAAGCTCTCCAAAACATTGGGAGATCCTATCTCCCCTCTAGCCTAGATCCATGAAGCAAGCATGTTTAGGGGAAATGTAAGAAAGATTCGAGCTCAACGGGTCTACCTCTCCAGAGCTTCTTAGCATCACAAATTATCTTGGATTATTACGAAGCTCAGCTCGGACTCTCAACTCAGCAAAGTAACTCGGGAATCATCTCAAAGACTATCCCTGACGAATATTTAGTCCTCTTGACGACTACAGGATCAACGACACTTAAACCTCTAGCATGCTAGGCATTAACCATAAACCCCTAGCTCGGCTAGACAGTAAAAGTTCCAGTTGACTTTCGAGTTAAGCCTGGGCAAGAAAGCCTTAGCTCGGCTAAGCTCTAGCTCGGCTAGGCAATGAAAAGTCCCAGTTGACCTCGGAGTCAAGTCTAAGCACAAAAGCTACTTGCTTATGCAGGAAAAGCCACAGTCGCCTTGTAGGATCGATGTTGGGCACAAGTCATGATAATCTCCAAATATGCCATTTTGAGAATTCTACATCTTCTATTGAGAGGCTCTCATATTGAAATGACTCAACATATCCTGTCAAACAAGGCACGCCAAAACCCTAGCACGGTTAGGTACAAAAAGCTCTAATTCGACTCGACATTGAAAGATAGCATAATTCAATTGAGTTTGTTGACACAGACCCGGGTTACATGTAGCTTCCACCTCCCCCTGTCGAAGCATGTAGAAGCTGGGGGCTTATTGTAGTGACAAAAAACTGACTAAAGGCTTAAACTTAACCAAATACCCCCTAACCATGGTTAGGAGTGGCAGACGCTCACACTCTCTATATATATTGCCCTCCATCAACTACCAAGGTATGAGATTATCACTCCATCTTTCTAACTATATTCGCACTCTCAAGACCTGTCTAACTTGGGTATCGGAGGGTTTCCTGCCGGTCACCGGTCAGGAGGCTTATTTTGCAGGTATGCCGGTACGGAGGCACTCGGGAGCTCAATCGTTCTAAATCTCGTCAGGTTCTTGTTCTAAATCATTAATTAAAGAACTATTACATTTTATGTTCTTTCAGTATTTATTAGATTGCCAGCATTCATATATGTGTACGAACTCATAATCATGTAACTACATACTAGAGGGAGGAAACACGCGTCTGCACGTTAGTTCCCCCCCCCCCCCCCTCTCTCTTCTTCTACTAAGGGCTCGATTGGCAACTAACTTTAAAACTAGCTTTTTTGCGTTTTTAGCCAAAAAGCTAAATTGATTCAAAGTAGGTTGTTTCGTAAGCTAGCATTTTGAAGTTGGTTGTTTGGGTAAAAAATAAATTTTTTTATTTTTTGTTTAAAATAGATAATTTTATCCTTCTACATATTTGATATTAACAATTATATATAGTTGATAGTGGATGTTTGGGAGTTTGAATAGAATATTATGAGAGTTTGTATTTTGATTTTGACATTTTAATTTTTTGATTTTTTTTGCCAAACAGGCAAGAAAAGATTTTTAACTTTTGGTTTCTCTCATCAAGACGAACAAGAAAAGATTTTTAGTCAAAAAACCAAAAAAGCTCAGTTGCCAATCAAGTCCTAAGATCTAATTTGGAACAAAACTGGTATTTAGCTTTTTTGTATTTTTGGAACTATTTTATCTTTCAGTTAAAAAAATATTTTCTTGTTGATCTCAATGAGAAAAATCAAAAAATTTTAAAACAAAATCAATATTAATTAGATTGCCAATCTTCACATACATGTACAAACTCATAATCATGCAAATACATACTAGAGGGAAGGAACTTGCCATGTGTGTGCGCCTTTTTTTTTCTTTTTTCCTTTTATCTACTAAGACCTAATTTATTTAGAATAAAAACTCGGAATTTAGCTTTTTTGTATTTTTTGAACCATTTTTTATCTTTTAGTTAAAAAAATCTTTCCTTACTCGTCTCAATAAGAAAAATCAAAAAAATTAAAAACCAGATCAGTATCAATTAGATTGCCAGTTTTCATAGACATGTACAAACTCGTCATCATGTAAAAAATACCTATAGAGCACAACTTCATGGGATAAAAACAGGTAATATGCAAACTAAGCGAGTAGATAATCAAACACATATCAAGCATATTCATAAATCTAAAGAATTAGTATAAAAATCACGAATAAGATCTTCGGTTAAAACAAAAGAAATAAAGGAACTCCTAGGAGAATACCAAAAGTATTCAACGCCGATCGTGGTTAAAACTGTAAAACAGAGTGCATTTGAGGAATCAATTTCTTCAATAATAACAGAAGAGGGATGGGCTGAAACCCAAACTCGAGCCCGTCAAAAGTATCGGAGGCCCAGAAGAGGCCATGCTGTGTTGAACGACTTCAGCCCATTATGGGGACCCCTATGGGCCGACCTCTGAGTGGCAACAATGGCTTACCACAGTTCGGTCCTGATAGTCGCATTAAATGCTCTGACGTCACATTGAATACGATTTGACCGTGGCCAAAGCAGCATTAAATTCGATTAGACTGAATGCCCCTTGACTTCGAGTGTCTTTCAATCTCGAAGGGAACTTTAGTATGAGGTGCTCGGCTCAGAGGTCGGGTGTGATAAAGCTATTTATGGCGATGTGACTGAGGGGAACAGCAGCCACTGTCAGTGTTGAGGCAGAGATGGCAGAGGTGGCAGAGCCACTTTGAGAGGACATTTGATAGGTGACAGGAGAGATGATCATGAGTGCTGATGAGCTTATAGGCACTAATGTACCTCGGGGATCCTGAAGCGCTAACAGCCAGCTCAACGAGGCAAAGCAACATCATCGCATCCTCAAAAAGGGGAGAGACGCTTCGGCGTGGAACAATGCATCTCTGACGCATGGCAAACTTAAATACAATTTACGGCGCATTAAAAGAGATGGTGGTAGCATCAGCGACATTAAAAAGGGGGAGGAAGTCGATCAGCTCCCCTCGTGTAGAGCAAGAGAAGAGTTGAGGGGAAAATGAAGAGGGATGGGCTGAAACCCAAACCCGTCAAAAGTATCGGAGGCCCAGAAGTGACCGTGTTGTGTGGAACGACTTCGGTTCACATGGGCCGACCTTTGAGAGGCAACAGTGGCTTACCACAGTTCGGTCCTGATAGTCACATTACGTGCTTTGACGTCGCATTGAATACGACTTGGCCCTGGTCAGAGCAGCATTAAATGCGATTAGACCGAGTGTCCCTTGACATCGAGTGCCCTGCAACCTCAAAGGGAACGTTAGTATGAGGAACTCGGCCTAGGGGACGGCCGAGATAAAGCAATTTATGGCAATGTGATGGCGATGTGACTGAGGGGAACAACAGCCATTGTCAGTGTGGAGGCCCATAACGAATTTTGCCTCGAATCCCATGGACAAGTCCTTCCAGCTCGCTATGGACCGAGGTGGGACGGTCAAACCATCGTAGTCTGGCCTCCCCCAAGCTCGATGGGAACACCTTACACATGAGGGCGTCGTTTTCGCTCCACACCGTCATCATCTGTCTATAATGGCTAATATAGGGGTACGGGTCAGAACGTCCGTCGTAAGATTTGAACCTTGGTAAAGAAAAATCGTGGGGTGGATCGGTTCGGTCTATGCATCCAGAGAATGGCGTGGTGACTGTTCCTTCCCAAACTTTACTTGGTTCGGTTGTGGTATAGTGTTCCGATATCGCTTCTTTGCACCCTCGCGGTGGATCTTTGTCTTGTATGGACTTCCTCGGAGTGTAGCTACTTCCTTCTGTACTCGAATTCGCTCCTTGCTTGGCAAACCCCTTGAGAATCTGCCCCAACTCTAGGCTGGCCGGTTCCCCCATTCTTTGCATGTTGGTCTGGGTGCCCTTGGTTCCTCGGTGTGGGTACACCCCGGTTGGGTTTGGTGGTCTTAGCCTCGGCTCTTCAAGGTTGAGCGGAGCCTCAGGAATTCTTACCCCATAACATGGAGCGCGGATTCTTGGGCAAAATGATGCTCGAGAATGCTAGCCGTTCCATGGAGAGGACTTTTTCCTTTCCTTCTTTGGTCTCTACGCTCTTTAGCAGCACATGATGTAGCGTACTCGTTGAGGACAATGGGTACCTTCGATGGTGTCGCCATTGGCAGCTTCACGATCAGTTAAACTAGGTTCCCAAACACGACACCAAATGTACGAGGGTGTCCCGTAGATTATATTTGTTTGATGGGTTAAACCCGGCGCGATCACGTCCGCTTGGCTGACCTGTAAGGATATGAACAAACGTGAGCTATTCGGCGGCGTCTCGTCAGAGGCCGCTCCGATGGTTAAGTTAGGAAGGGTCTTCTGGTGATAAGTATTGGGTATATAATTGAGTTCACACATACCTGTAGACTGGTTATCCTTATTTTTTTATAGCGTGAGATACCCAGTCTCTCTTCTCAGCACTTATGATCATCTCTCCTGTCACCTATCAAATGTCCCCTCAATGTGGCTCTGCCACCTCAGCCATCTCTGCCCCCACATTGACAGTGACTGTTGTTTCCCTTGTTCGCATCGCCATCACATCACCATAAATAGCATTATCTCGGTCGTCCTCTGGGGCGAGCTCCTGGTACTAACGTTCCCTTGGAGGTTGCAGGGCTCTCGGTGTCAAGGGACACTCGATCTAATTCGGTCTCCGCTCTCCCAACGTCCCTTTCTACCCTTATATACTGCTCCACTTCACCCATTATTGCCGAGATGTCTTGAGGTGTCTTTTTGGTAAGAGAAGCCCTCAACTTTCCTCCTAGCTGGAGGTCGTGCTTGAAAGAGGCGACTGCCAATTCCTCATTGTAATTTTCGATATCATTTCACACCTCTCAATATTTTCTCGTGTAATCTCGCAATGACTACTTTTTCCCCCTCCGTAACGCCATGAGTGAATTTATTTCTTTTGGAATTTTAGTATTCGTAACGAATCTTGCATCGAATTCCTTGGACAAATCCTTTCAACTCACTATGGACCGAGGTGGGAGACGGTCAAACCATCGCAGTCCGGCCTCCCTCAGGCTGGATGGGAACACGTTACACATGAGGGCATCGTTTTTGCTCCACAGCGTCATCATCTATCTGTAATGGCTGATGTGGGTATACGGGTCAAAACGTCTGTCGTAAGGTTTGAACCTTGGTAAACAAAAACTGTGGGGTGGATCGGTTCGGTCTATGCGTTCAAAAAGGGCATGGTGACTGTCCCTTCCCAAACTTCACTTGATTTTGCCGTGGTATAGTATTCCGATATTGCTTCATCGCACCATCGCGATGGATCTTTGTTTTGTCTGGACTACCTCAGAGTGTAGCTACTTCCTTCTATACTTGAATTCGTTCCTTGCTTGGCAAACTCCTTGGGAATCTGCCCCAACTCTAGGTTGGCTGCTTCCTCCTTCTTTACCTCTTGGTCCGGGTGCCTTTGGTTCCCCGGTGTAGGAACTCCCCAGTTGGGTTTGGTGGTCCTGGCCTTGGCTCTTCAAGGTTGAGCGGAGCCTCAGGATTTCTTGCCCCATAACATGGAGCGCGGGTTCTTGGGGCACGACGATGTGTTAGCGATGCGACTAAAGGGAACAACAGTCATTGTCAGTGTAAAAGCATAGATGGCAAAGGTGGCAGAGCCATTTTAAGGGGACGTTTGACAAGTGATTGGAGATATGATCATAAGTGCTGATGAGAGAGATTGGGTCTCTTACACGATAAAAAAATGAGGATAACCAGTCTACAGGTATGTGTAAATTCAATTATATGCACAATACTTATCACCAGAAAATCTTTTCTAACTTAACTATCGGAGTGGCCTCTGGCGAGACGCCGCCAAATAACTCACGTTTGTTTATATCCTTACCAACCAGGCAGACGGTGGATTCATCCTATCAAACAAATATAATTTATGGGCACCTTCGTACAATTATATATATAGAGAGAGGGATGAAGATCTGTGGATTTAGATAGAGAGGGATGCGCGAGAGAGAGGAATGCGCAACTGTGATCGGTGTGTTTTCTAAGGTTAGGGTTTCTGAAACTCCTCGGATCTAGGCTGCGGAGTCGAGGAGGCAAACACAGAGTGAAGGCAATAGATATAGAGTAAGTGTACGTATACGCGTAGAAGTAGGGACTCGTTGGGTAGCATCTAAAAATAAATAACCAGGTACAACAACATTGTAGGCCTCGATTGGGATAAATTACTAAATTTTGAATTTTTTATTATTTTTGAACTTCTACTTTTTTTACTCAAAAGTTTTAAATTTCTTGAATCCTATCGGGATAATAAAAAATTTAATATTTTTATTAAAAAAATAAGTAATATAAAATATGATTTATTTCATTTATTTTTAGTTTTGATTTTTTTAATATTTTAACTAAAAAATTATTATTTTTGTTTGTCTTAATAAAAATAAGTAAAAAATATATAATAATTTGATCAAATAAAAAATTACTAAAAACAGAATAAACAAGTAAGAAATATCCAAAATGGGCCCAAAAGTAAATGAATTTAAAGGCTTTAAAATTATTTTTTTAAAATTACTCAACACAATGTTTTAAAATTATCTTTATTTTTAAGGTATTAACGGCAAACCCTCTTTCATCCCCTCTTACAAGTCACATTAGGAATTAAGAGTGATATTTGAAACTCAATTTATAATCAACTCAATTAAGATCAGTTTTAGAAACTTGAACTTATGTCCAAGTATTCATGCTTCAAAACTAAATTAACTCAAATAAATTGGGTTAGTTCAGGTTGAAATTGTAATTCAATTAAAATTATGTAATTTTCTTAATAAATTTTTTTTAAAAAATTATAATATATGAATTATTCCACGAGGTCTTTAAATTTTTCGTATAAAACGTCAAATTCAACCGCTTAAATTCTACTTGTTTAATTCGTAATTTTATGGCCGACCTTAAGGCAAAGCGCACAAAGTAATGGCTTTGAGCCCCTAAATTTAAGAAAAAATTAGGAGCCCTCAATTTTTTTTTAAAAAATTAATAGTAAATTTTTCACCTCATACGCACTCACACAAATGGAAATGGCGCAAGTAAGAAAATCAAAAAAAGCTAAATCAAATATTCGAAGTCTCAAGTCTGAAATCACTGTGTGCGTCGCCAGCGTCATAGTTGGTCACCGTGTGCGTCGTCGTCCGTCTCACGTTCTCAGAGTCATTGTCGATTCGCCGTGCGTCGCCATCTGCTTCTGTGCCTGTGCATCTTCCTCAATCCCTCTCTCTACCACTGTGCACCGTAGCGCCTGTGCCGTGTGCGTCTCTCTCTCTCTCTCTACTGTTTGAATGTTTTGTGAATCTGTTTGTTACTTGTTAGTATACTTAATACTTGCCTAGTTGCCTACTGCCTGTCCTGTGCAATTTTTTGTTTGACTGTTTGTTAGTTAACTTATTTTTAATATATGTTTATTATATAAATTATAATATATGTGAATCTGTTATTTTTAATATATGTGAATCTGCTTGTTAGTTTGATTGTTTGTTATTTTTAATATATGTTTTTTGTTTTTTGTTTGACTGTTTACTATTTTTTAATTTTTTTTAATTATTTTCTATTTTGCTAATTTTTTTATTTGCAGAATTTTATAATCATGCCTCCTAGAAAATATATGTTTAGATCGAAAAAAAGAAAAAAAAATAAAAAGTAGAAGAATTAATTCAATCTCAAATGGGATCTCTTGATAAGTTTTTTAGTAGTAAAAAACTATCTGAAAATTCTAATTTGGTTGAAGATTCAGTGAATGAAGAAGAACTTGAACATTTGAAAAATGAAGAAAATAGTGATTTGGTGAATGAAATCTTAGACGATAACCAGTGTGCGGATGAGAGTGATAATGATGATCAGTGTGCGGATATGAGTCAAAATGCTGGGTTGAGTTCAGAATATGGACCTTTAAATATTGATGATCCAAGTAATTTGGTCCATATTGATCAAAATTTAAGAGATTTATTGGTAGAAAGAGGTCATAGAGCCAGAAGAACAAATGATGATGACAATTTTCTTAAAGATACTTATGGTAGATATTTTTCTTCTATACATTATATTCGGTATATATCAAATATATCAAATAGAGAAAAACATGATAGAAAATGGTTAGTCTATTCAGATGCTTTAGACATAGTTTTTTGCTTTTGTTGTAAATTGTTTAAACAAGATGAAAATATAACTCAATTGGCTTGCGAAGGATTTAAAGATTGGAGAAATGTTGGTCAGAGACTTAAAGGTCATGAAAGTAGTGATGAGCACATTATATGCATAAGCAAATGAATTGAGTTGGAGATGAGATTGCAAAAGACTGAAACAATCGACAAAAATGTACAACAACAAATCAACAAAGAGAGAAAGCACTGGAGGGGAGTATTATTGAGAATACTAGCGATTGTTAAAACACTTGTGAAAAATAATTTAGCATTTCGTGGAGACAATGAGAAGATTTATCAAGAGAGAAATAAAATTTTTTTAAGTATAATTGAGATGATTGTCGAATTTGATCGAATAATGCAAGAACATCTTCGAAGAATTGGTAAGAATGAGGTTCATTATCATTATCTTGGTTACAAAATTCAAAATGAACTGATTCAGATGTTAGCAGGTGAAATCAAAAGTACAATTGTTTCAAGAATCAAAGAAGCGAAATACTTTTCAGCTATCCTTGATTATACTCCGGACATAAGTCACGAAGAATAAATGTCACTTGTAATACGATGTTCGGATGTTACAACAAGTCCAATAAAGGTTCAAGAATTTTTTTATAAAATTTTTGAAGGTGGAAGATACCTCAAGATTGGGACTTTTCATTGAACTTAAACAGGTATTGAGTACTTTTCGACTTTGTATTGGTGATATAAGAGGACAAGGGTATGATAATGGCTCCAATATGAAAGGAAAGCACAAAGGTGTACAGAAAAAACTACTTGAAGTAAATCCTAGAGTATTTTATACGCCATGTGGTTGTCATAGTCTTAACCTTGTTATTTGTGATATGGCCAACTCTTGTTCAAAAGCTATATCTTTCTTTGGAGTGGTGCAGCGTATATATGTATTGTTTTTATCTTCGACAAAGCGATGGAAAGTTTTGAAAGATAACGTGAAAAGTCTCACTCTTAAACCATTGTCACAAACACGTTGAAAAGTCACGTTGAAAGTGTGAAAGTAATAAAATACCAAGCTCTACAAATAAGAGATGCTTACTTGAGTTAGCAAATACTAGTGAAGATCCTAAAACAAAGAGTGAAGTCGAGTCTCTAGCAACATATGAAATTGAGAATTATGAGTTTTTGGTTGGCATAATTATTTGGCACAATCTGTTGTTTGTTGTTAACTATGTTAGCAAGATCTTTCAAAGTGAAGACATGGATATAGGTAATGCTATAGATCACTTAAAAGGGCTTATAATCTTCTTTGAAATGTACAGGAAAACTGGATTTGTGGAGGTTATGATTGAAGCAAAAGAAGTTGCAACTGCAATGAAAATTGAGCATGTTTTTTGTCAAAAGCGCACCATTCGCAGAAAGAAACATTTTGATGAGGATGTTGGCGAAGAAACGTCTCAGTCAGTTGAAGAATCCTTTAGAGTCAATTACTTCATATATATAGTAGATCAAGCTCTTTCTTCACTCAAGAGCAGGTTCGATCAATTTCAAATATATGAGGAAACTTTTGAATTTTTGTTTGATTTGAAAAAGCTGAACTCTGTCAACGATGAATGCTTGAAAACCTATTGTGCCAAACTTGAAGATTTTTTGAAATGTGATGGGATTTCTGATATTGATGGGAGAGATTTATTTTCAGAATTGAAAGTCCTGAAAGAAATTTTACCGAAATAAACAGAAAACCAATTGAAGTACTGAGTTATTTGAAGTTAATGGATGGTTATTTTTCGAATACATGGATTGCATATCGGATATTGTTAACTATACCTGTTACAGTAGAATCAGAAGAAAGGAGCTTTTCAAAGTTAAAGATAATCAAATCTTATCTTCGGTCAATAATGTCACATGAAAGGTTGAATGGATTAGCGATGATGTTCATTGAAAAAAAGATGCAAGATAAGCTTGATTATACGAGCTTAATTAGTAATTTTGCAAAAAAAAATGCGTGAATGGCAGTGTTCAAGTGATATTTTATTGTTGTTGATTCAATTTTTTTTTTGTTCAGGTATTATTATTTTTGATTCATTTTGTCGTTGTTTTGGTTGTAAATTGAATATTATTGAATTGTGAAACAACAAGATAAAAATTTAATTTATTAAAATTTTTGTAATATTTTTTTTTTAAAATTATTGTATATAAAAAATTATAAGGGTCCCATTTTAATCTTTCGCTTTGGGCCCCAAATTATTCAGGACCGGCCCTACATAATTTATACATAATCAATTATAACTAGGGACATTGGTAATGTAAATAAATTTTTTTATGAAATATGTATATATTATTAAGATTTCGAATTGAGTCGATTTAAAAAACTTAGTTCTAGAACGAAGTTACCAAAATCGGTTTTATGTTTAAGAACAAATCTCAGACAGATTCGAACCAATCTAAGTCATGAAAATTGAGTTACATTGAGGCCCTGTTTGGGCTCTCATAAAAATTGGTTTTTTTGTAAAAAAAAAAAATCTTTTAAACCGCATTATTTGACTTTATGAAAAAGCTACTAACCTTTTTTCAAAAAAATTTAAAAAAATTTATATACATTCCAAACACAGTAATTTATTAAAATAAAAATAACTATAATACTTTTAATTTAAAAAAAGTTAACTCTTGTAAAAAGTCTTTTAAAAAAATTATATTAATATTTCAAATACTATAATTTTAAAGTAAAAAGTAAGATCATTTTTGATATTTGAATAAAGGACAAAAAAATATTTAAATAATTTAACTTTTTCTCTTTTTCATTTTTTAAAAAAAATTATACATTTTATAAATCAAGTTTCGTAGACATTTGAAAACTGAAAATGGGTAAATTCACAAGCTTTTTGAGTGTTTGGTGCACCTAAGTCTCTATTTAGTTTAATATTTTTTTAACGGGAAACAGTTCAATTTATAGATTATTTATTATTTTTTATATAGTATAAGATTTTTTAACGAGTAAGGTTCATCTTCATAAAAAAATTTTAACGCGCAAAGTATTTTTGAAATAAAAATATTTTAAAATAGATAAATTTATCTATGACTTTTCAAAATATGTAAAAAAATATAGATAAATTTATTTGTCTTTGATTGAAAACATATATGTGTAAAAAATACAAATAGATTTATCTATTTTATTGAAATCACGTATAAAAAATGCAGATAAATTTATCTGTTTGCATTATCTGTATCAATATGTAAACAAATAAATTTATCTGTTTTGCATAAATAAATAAACAGATAAATTTATCTGTTTTAAACAGATAAATTTATCTGTTTGTAAGGTATTTTTAAGAGAAATTGCGTAATTGAATTTTGAGCGTTAAAATTTTTATTTATAAATCTTGCACGTTAAATTTTATTTTTTTAAACTTTTAACTAAAATTTTCTTTTTTAAAATGCTTGTTACTTAAAAGTCTTTTTAAAAGCTCACTTATTTTGGTTTTTCATATTTGTTGTATTTAAAAGCTCACTTCTCACATTTTAAAATTTTCAAATATTTGTTGTATGTATATGTATATTCGTCATATTAATGATTTAATTTTGTTATTTATTAACGTAGTAACCTTACCTCCCTAATTTCCTTAATTAATTTTAAATTGGGCCTAATTTAATTTTAATAATTTAATTTAATTTATTTTTATTCTAAATGGGGTTATTCGCGAATTTTAAATTATCTAGGGAGGGCGATGTTTAACAAATCTTACCCAAAGCGAGGGTGGGGCAAGATGCGAGACATGGTAGATAATACGTAAGCGCAAAAACTCCGACCCGAGGTCGTCTCAAGACTTGCGCATTAAATTAAGGGGCTTTCAGCCAAAGGTCAACACGCATGGTCTTTTAACAAAATTTTTAACGCGCGAGATTCAATCGCCTACAATATAGATAAATTTAACACAAACAGATAATTTTATATGTAATGCATATAAATAAATTTATATATAATTTAATACAAATATATAAATTTATCTGTACATTTTTAAAACATATATTAAGTGCACATATAATTTTATCTATTTTGCATAAATAAGCATACAAATAAATTTATCTATCTACTTTATATGTGTTTTGAAAAAACACAAGACAAATAAATTTATCTGTGTGTCTTTTCAAAACACGTATAAAGCACCCAGATAAATTTATCTGTATGCTCATTTATGTAAGACAGATAAATTTATCTTAGTGCTTTATACATGTTTTGAAAATACACAAACAAATTTATCTATTCTATGGTCCAACTGAATCTCATGCGTTAAATTTTTTTTATAATGGATAAAAAATAAAATTGCTACTACTTTAAGAACTTAAAACTAATTTTTTTTAAATTAAAGAAAATATATGAGTAGTAAAAATTTTATAAAATAGTCAGTGATACCTATATTTTATATATTATTAGCTGATTATGGACTTTTTATGATCGATTTCTCTGTTCTTAAAATTAATCATAAAAAAATAGAAAATAGTTACTCAAAATATAAAAAATGGGGTCGGTGAGCTTGGTTGGTAAAGTTTTCTTGAAATCACATTAGAAACTTGAAACTTTTCTTTTGGATTTTTTTCCTTCACAAATTCGTTAATAATTTTTTTCTAACCCGCCAAACTCAATCGCAGATTAAACCAAGCTATTTAGGATATTTGGAAAAATTAGTACTATTAATTTTTAATTTTTTATTATTAATTTTAACAAATTACAATCAATTCTAAATATTTATAATTTTTATTACAAATTACAAATTTTTTTTTAGCTATAATTTAAGACTTTTATTAAATACTTATAATTTTTACTTCAACGATCCCAAACATCACCATTGTAGTTTTGGTTTATGGGAATATGGGCAGGCAGAGGATGTTTTGGTTTATGGGAATATGGGCAGGCAGAGGACTATACATCCTTGTTGTACAAGCCATGATAACGAACAATAAAAAAAGAAAATTAAACACAAATTACCCAGAAAGACTCCGTTAATTTCCGTCAAATACAATCTCCTCCATGTGATTTACAGATAAAAAAATCACATTTTAAATAGACACAAATACTTGATCAAGCGCAAAGTAACAACAAAGGAGGAGACTCTTTCAGAGAGAGAGAGAGCAAGCAAAGTTGGATATTATTACTGCTTTGGGGCCAAGCAAAAGGCACCTGCCTGCCAGTGCATTCCAATTGGTAACCCTCGCAAATCATATGATAATAATAATGATGGAGTAATTTTTCATGCCACATTCTGTCCTAAATGCATTCGAGTTGCACATTTGTGTGTGACTCATCACTTTTCATGTGAAGTTCTATCTACAATACTCCAAATGTATTAGGCCACACATTGGTACGAGACTTATCACTTTTCATGCGAAACACTAATATTTGCGGGACTCAAATTAAGTTTGAGGTTTCATGTGAAAATGGCTCGACAAAGTCAACATTAATGAATGAGGTTTAAATTAGGTATGTGCATCGATGGAAGAACACCCGAAACCTAGAATGTATGGAAAGGGACATGCTAATTTATCAAAATTTTCATTCAAATTCGTATTTGGTCAAGAAATTAATACATGAAAACCTTAGGGTACTAAAATCAACCCTTATTTTTCTTTTCTTAATCCTCTATGTAACAATTGGATTCGGAATTGGTCCTAACATTTTTTGCAAACCCCTTCAAAGTATTGTGCATTGTTATTCGATATTAGCTCACTTTATTTGTAAGCGCATAAATAATTGAGTGCTCGGGATTTAGCTCCGTAATTAACTAACATATGTAAAACACATAAGTAAGATGAGAGAGATGTATGACAAGATAAATAATTACTTGAAACAAAGTGTTAGACGCCATTATCAAACCACCAAAAAAAAAAAAAAACTTTAGGTGAGATCATAATTAAAACCTCAATGAGAAACAAAAATACAATTAAAAGGACAAGGTGCCAAACTAGAAATTCTATCAAAATGAACTTGACATTTTGGTCAAATAACATGGTTACTCATCCAATGGCTCCGATATGCTAATAACAGAATATAATTAATTATATTTTTTTATTTTTAAATAAATAATATTATAATAAACATATTTAGCGACCACATAATATAGCATTTCATTTGTTATGTTTATGTCATTTTATGAAGGCAATATTTATTTTTAGATAATACAAAATCACATTTGACATAACTTCAATATGATTACAAATACATGATATCATTATTATTTTTAAATTTTCCAAACATTGCCAAAAGAGCAAGTCACAAAACGTTAGGCACCGGGAATCCACATTTTTCCTCATTAGAAGCGTGAGAAACGCACTTAAAGCAAAAGTATTCCAACCCAAACCCACTTGCCCAAGTGCATGCCTACCTCCCCACACAGCCTCCACATTTTTCCTTAAACTTTTCAGCTTTGAAGAAGAAGAAGAAGAAGAAGAAGACAACCCAATACCCATCTATGAATCTGTGATCTTCTCTCTCAGTTTTTAGAACCATCAGGAAATGGCCATCACCAACAACAAACCCAAGAAGCCAATTCTCTCCCTCCAGTCCAGCCTCTCCACCACCCTTTTCTTCATTGTTCTCTTCACCATCCCCGCTCTCCTCCTCCTCCACACCCCCACCACTTCCATTTGCACCACCCTCTCGGCCCAATCCAACCCCTGGTCCGGCGATCTCCTCACCGCAAAATTCCCATGGAACCGCCTACCATTCCTGGATAGCAACAACCCGCCGCCGGTCCAATTAAAAATCGCCGTTTTCTCCAGAAAATGGCCGATTAGCGCCACCCCTGGTGGCATGGAGCGCCACGCGCACACCCTCCACACCGCCCTATCCCGCCGCGGCCACCAGGTTCATGTTTTCACTTCCCCCCCGGAACATAACGGCCCGGATGCTTCTCAAGAGCTGATCAACCGACCGGTAAATTCGCCGCCTTTCATTCATTGCCACGACGGCGAGCCGGGCCGGTGGCGATACAACAAGGCCTGGGAGCTTTATGAAGAAGAGAACCGGCGCCAACCCTTCGATGTCGTTCACTCAGAAAGCGTGGCGCTCCCTCACTGGCTTTCTCGCCGTCTCTCCAACCTCGCCGTCTCATGGCACGGCATAGCCCTCGAGAGCGTCCATTCGTCGATCTATCAAGACCTGGTGCGCCGGCCGGACGAGCCTATCTCGCCGGCGTTCAACAAGAGCCTGCAAGGGGTGATCCCGAAGGTGCTGAACGAGATTAGGTTTTTCAAGGACTATAGACACCATGTCGCTATAAGCGACAGCTGCGGCGAAATGCTGAGGGATGTGTACCAAATCCCAACCAGAAGGGTTCACGTCATCGTCAATGGCGTCGACGAAGAGGAATTCAGGGAAGATTCGAGACTGGGCCAGGAGTTTCGGTCCACCATTGGGGTCCCTCCAAATGCAAGTTTAGTCATCGGCGTCGCCGGAAGACTCGTAAAAGATAAAGGTCATCGGCTACTATACGAAGCCTTCTCCTTGCTCAAAGCCAACCACTCCAGCGTCTACTTGGTGGTCGCCGGCGCCGGGCCGTGGGAAGAACGGTACAAGGAATTGGGGTCTCAAGTCATAGTTCTGGGGTCAATGAATCCGCCGGAACTTCGAGCTTTCTATAACGCCATTGATGTGTTCGTGAACCCAACTTTGAGACCTCAGGGGCTTGATCTTACGCTCATGGAGTCGATGATGAGCGGAAAACCAGTGATGGCGTCGAGGTTTCCGAGCATCAAAGGGACTATTGTGGTCGACGACGAGTTTGGTTTCATGTTTTCTCCGAATGTGGAGGCCCTGGTGGCGGCGCTGGAAGCGGCGGTTGCGGAAGGATCGAAGAGGATGGCGATGAGAGGGAGGACGTGCCGGGCATATGCTGCTTCCATGTTTACTGCCCGGAAAATGGCATTGGCATATGAGAGGTTATTCCTTTGTATCAAGAACGAAACATTTTGCATGTACCCTTAGGTTATAGATTTTTATTTCTTGATGGATTTTGCTCTTTTTGGAATATATCCTTGGAATGCTATTTATGTATGCGATCCGATTTTTATTTCTTTCTTATAGGCTTTGAGGTGAATTTAATTTAGTAACTCAGAGTAATGATATTATAGAGTATATTAAAAAAGATCATATACACAAAATATTATGTTGATGAGACGTGGATAATTAATATATAATATGATAATATTTATCTTTAAAAATGTACTCTCAATTTTAGTTGGAGTTATCTTCACATTAACCAGAAGATTTTTATCTCCATTTTTGTTGATTTTTTTGTTAGTAAATAGTAAAATTAATTATTAAAAATTAATTGAGATTTGATTTTTGTTGATTTTTTGCTAGTAAATGATAAAATTAATTCTCAAAAATTAATTGAATTGTGTATAAATTAACTTGATTGTCCTAAGATAAGATATGTATACAAAAATTGGTAAATGGCACAATTTAGAAGAAGCATGGGACAAAAATGGCTCGAGCCAGGAATAATTTGAATATGTGAATGGACATTTCACGTGTCTCTTTGGAGTTGAGACAACAAAATGATGCAACATCACATGGAAGGTGAGTTGACATGTATATAACCCTTTTGTATGAAAATAGTACAATTTGGAATTGACATAATTAAGATATATACCATAATCCAACCGCGTGCTTTAAAATTTTGGCCTATTTGCAGTTGAGAAAGTATTTTTAAAATATACATATAAGCACACTCCTTATATTAATATACATAAGTTAACATGAAGAATTAAAAAAATTTTTATAAAATATATTTTATATCCATAGTATAGTTAGCTGTACGAATATTAATATTCATAATTATTCCAAAAAAATATTAGTATTTATAGGATAATGTAGCAAGTTACTCATATACAATACAAACATTTACCAACAAACCTAATAATTATTTTTGTTCACAAAATAAGTGCAAAATGATTGTATATACTGAATTGGTAAAAAAAATATTACAAACATATTATTAAGGTATGAATTTAAGTAGGTGCTATGTTTTAGTAACATAAAAAGAATTTTCAACTTTGAACAATTATTTCGATTTTAGTTGTAAAGTGAAAGATTTAGATTTTCTATCCAATTATTTCGATTTTAGTTCTAAAGTGAAAGATTTAGATTTTCCATCTCAAATAATGAACTTATTTGAATAGAATTAGTTGTATAAGGGAGTGAAAATGAACTATTGAATGCGCATAGAGAATTTGTAGTAATAGAACTAATATGTTAAATTGGAGTATTAAATTTGCACGAATTGTATATACTCACGACTTTAATTAACTAGATAACATGATAATTTTTAGTTTGTACTATTGGAAATAATTTTTTTTTATAATTTGTCCATGTTTTAAAAATATTGAATAGATAAAATATATTAGAAGATATTTAACGGAATATGAATTTAAAATAACTTAAAAGCTATTATCTCTGATGCAAATTTCATCAATTTGATAATATTGATTGAAACATCGTTCCTTTAATTGAATTTTAATTGAACTACTGTCATTACATAACTCGATTTGCAATCCAATTCTATATAATTGTAATGGCATAACGTTAATAATAATACTAGCATAATTTAATCATTTAAAAAAATATAAAGAATATAATTTATTGAGATAAAAGTAATAAAAATGCATATTTGTTAAATGATATTATTTAATACCTTGATTGTACTATGACATTTTTACCATTACAGTAAAAATATATTTATGCAGTTAATTCTATGTAATTGTAAATTTAGCATAGTATTGAATTTATATAACATAGGTTAAAACAAAAAGAAATCCCATATTAAATATAATTTTTTTTTGAAATTTGATAACTCTAAACTATTTAAATAATATTATTGAAATTAAGAGTGCACCATATCGTTGTAAGTAGTAAGAAAAATATACCCCGGTCATTCATTAAGTGTTTTATAATTATTGTTATTAAGAGAGAAAATATTTTTTAAAAATTATATGGGCAAATATTTAAATTTTAAAAATAAAATAGAATTAATTTATATAATTTTAAGATAATGATTAATACTATCATAATAATATTTTATAAAATTTTGTGGTGATTACCTCTAGCTAGGCCTTTTCCTTTAGTTAATTATTGATTTTGGAGATTTAGTTCTGAATCTTTTTTATGTTTTTTTTGTTCATCGAATTTTTTTCTTTTATAATTCAATTAATTATATTTTGCAGGTTCTCGACAGTTTGAACCGTTTATCTTGTAGAGCATTTTAAGAAAATAATCTTTAAAAAAACATAGATTGATTTGATATCTACAGATATAGTGTCTTATAACATTTATTTTAACAGTATGTGTCATTTTAAGAATAGACAATTAATTTTATTTAATATAAATATATTTAAGTAATTAATTATTAATATTTAATTAATTTAATTTTTAAATAAATAATTTTTTAAGTAAATTCTATAAAATAAATAATATGATTATAAAAATAAGTATAAGGTGCATCTATAACAATAATAGTTAAATTATTATACATTATAGAGAATAAAAGCATTGTTAGGACCCGGCCTTTTATTTTGCAAAGTATAAAACATATTTTTATTATAAAGTTTATTTTTTCTAAGCTCATATTAAGTTTCTTTTAATGATCTAAACTATTTATCTTGAAAAGCACAATAAAAAAATTATTCACGTTAAAAGATCGATTGATTATATATTTATAGATATAGTATTTTATAAGATTTATTTTAATGTTATATGTGATTTTAAAAATAGATCATATATTTATATGTAAAATAAGTATGTTTAAATAATTAATTATTAATATTTAATTAATTTAACTTTTTCATAAGTGATCTTCTAAACATTTTTTATAAAACGAACAATACAATTAATAAATATGAGATATATCTACTATTATTATATCATAAGTTTTATTCACTATTAAAGTAGAGAATAATATCCTTCCATCCACCATATCAAAGCAAGCAGAAATCAAAATTAAGCGGCACAAATGTTGCATCGGCTGAACCAGTTGCTGCTCGGCTTTTCTTCTTGGTTTTTGGTGAAATCTTGGCTGCTCTCCTGGGCAAGAGAGTCAAATGGACGGCATGTGCTTGTGGCGGAGAGCTTGGAGCACTCGCGGGGCTTCTTCGCGCACCCATTTTGGTAGCCAACGTACAACAACTGTTGTGTGTGTTGTACAAGCATCCTATTGCTTGGGTTGGTGTGGTCTACAATTCCTGGGGTGCCCGGGTGTTTCCCCTATTCGCTTTTCAGCTTGTGCTTCTCGATCTTCGTTACTTTCTCAGGTGCTCGTATTCTCTTTCACTTCTTGAATACCGATTCAGTTCGCATCTTGCTCCTCTTCTCTTTTGTTTCTTGAATATCAATTTAGGATTTTTGTTTGCTAACTTCTTTGTTGGTTTGGGGGTTTTGATTTTGCTTTTACTGCGGCTTTTTTGATCTGTTGTTTTCCCTATTTTTTGCCCAGACCATTGAGAATCTTGCATCTGGGTGGACCTCATCAGCAGCGATCTTGGCTTCTTCTCTGGGGTATATATGTTTTCTTGCACTTCTTTTCGCTGTATTGGTTGATCTGCTTCTCTTCTCTTTCGCTTCTTGAATATCAATCTAGGGTTTTTGTTGCTCACTTACCAGTTTCAATCCTTGGAATTGCGGTCACTAGCAGTAGCAAGGAATTAGTGAGAAAAAAAAAACAACGACAAAAACATAAGAAAACAGAAACAGAGCATCACACACAAAGTTCAGAGAAATAACTCAACAAGCATAACATTTTTTCAATTTTTATACTCGACACAGTATATATAAACCAACCATGGCAGCAACGCTATATTCAAGAGAAAGAATAAGGGAAGAAATAAGAAAACAGATCACGGAGAAAAAAGAAAACATACCCAAAAAAAATAGAAAACAAATCAAAAAATAAAAGAAAGCAGATCAGATCAGGAAAAAAAACTGATTTAAGCCAACGATGATGACTCCGCGAGAGAGATGGAGACTCTAGGATGATATTTACATAAGTAATTTAAGGCATACACGTGGGGGTGTTAGACTTGATGTGTGCCTGGGCAGATTTTGGTTGGTTCGATAGATTTTTTAACAAAATATTGTCCAACTGGTACCGAACAGAGATATAAGAAATTCTCATTCACAAAACCGAACCTACCAAACTCATTAGAGAAACCGACATAAATCAACCGGTTCAGTCAGTTAGTTCGGTTTCTTCGAAAAAACTTTCACCCCGTGTCATTGAGAATCATATTTAATTGAAAGGATTTTCTGACCTTATGATATGATTAATCCTTTGGGCGTTCTGACTATATTGTAGCAACAATTATGAGAAGAAACTTGTGTTTGCAAAACGTTCAATTAGACTGATCTTTTGGCCTTGGACAAATTTCCAATTGTTCCTCCAATCCCTTATCTCTATGTAGCACAAGAATGCACGCAAGTAACATGATGCTTCCATTCCAGAGAGCCTCATAAATATGTAATTTCACAATTAGATTGATATTTGTTACAGGTACCATGATAGAGCTAAAAACATTTGAAAATGGTCTCTTATGTTACCAATCCAAAGTAATGGAAGATAAGGCTTTTTTCAAGTTGAGTCGAGTGTACCCGTGGAAGGAATACACGTGCATGTATATGATATGGACATAATACACATACATGTATAAGATATGCATAGGGTACCTGTTAATTCATATGCCAGAGGTCAAAGGGAAGATACATTATGGGTCCAGTTTGTGGTTGCTCATTTGATCTTCAATATTTAATTATGCAACATTTAACAGCATGGGCGTTTATTTTATTTTATTAATAATTTTTCTTTGGATGGTATTTTTTGAATTGCTCCTGATGTGTAGGTCACTTTAACATTTTTGTTGGAAATCTCATCCCTGAGGTCACTTACAGATTGTAGGTTTTAGCTTTGGAAAACAATACCTAAATTGGAAATAGAACAAAAGATCAATGATCTAATTTGCCATTCTTAGTTTTGGTTAGTCTGTGCTTTTGGGTATTTCTTATTCTTCGTTGTTTAATTTGTTTATGGTTTTTTATGCCTTTTTGTTACCATTTGGAAAGAGCTCATTGTTTGAAGCAATGTTTTTTAATAATTTGCCAGATTGTATGACGTGAGTTTAGGTCCAGAGCCTTGTGTTGTTGGATTGGAAGAAGATGGAAAATCTGAAGACAGTTGAATTAGCCTTTACGTGTCTCCCGCATTATGATGTTGCTGCCTGTTGGACTGATTATTCAACTCTACCCTTCCGCTACTAGATGATACGTGATTATGCATATGCTTATCGGTCTGGCCTGGCAACCCTATCTATGGTATCTTAGTAATTGTTGCTCTTTTCTTATAAAAAAATCATTTTCAACAATTAGGCAACAAAATCTCACTGTAAGCATATAGGTTGGAGAACACATCATCTCATCCATCGAGGAGTTCAGTAATAAGAAGGCCCCAGCACCACTATTGATTTTTTTTTTTTATGCAAAGGAAGGAAGTAAGCTGCAACTTCTACACAAAGGTTTGAGAAAGGTATTGCTTATAATAAATGTGCACTCGTGTTTATCTTATTGTTAGTAGTAGTTATGTTGCCTGTTAAAAATGGATATTTTGTGTCTGATTGGTCACTGTTTGTACAACTTTTACTTAGCTAAAATTTAGTTTCAATTCCCTAATGGTTGAGAGTTATGCAGGAAACCTACTATGAATCTTGGATTGGATTTTTGTGGCGATTAAGGTGATATAGACTGTTATTCCTGTCCATCAAAGAGTAACATATGCTTGAACTCATTTCCTTTTATTTTTCCGTAATAAACAAACAAAAAAATTTAGATAACTATTCTGTGACAAATAAGTGGAACAACATGGTTTCATGAGGTATGCCCTGTTAGAAAGGATGTTGTTTGTGTTGGGAGAATATCCAACGCCAAAATAAAGTACATGCTCGGAGATCCAGAAAATACATCTTTATTAAACTTTCAAC